>JAASGT010000214.1:0-38125 GCA_023334315.1 Globisporangium alternatum | reverse complement strand
TTGTGATCTTGCGCTCAAGTTGGACCGAATACAAGTTGGGCGTTCGTGGGAGTTGGTGCTCATGTTTGAGCTCATCCTCGTAATGTTTCGGGAGCGATACCATACACGTCTCTTACTTTGGCAGAAGACACGTACTTGGGCATTGCTTCGAGCTGATTACTTGAATAACAATGTTAGCTATATGACCAATGTTGTGTATCAATCCAGACCAACTTTTGAAATTTTTTACAAAAATAGACACAACTCAGTGGAAAATCGTGTAAAATTGGCATCCCTCGAACGGTGTTACTTTTGGTACACTCATATGCACAAAACAGTAATGTTTTCATCGTCAAAAAGGAAATTGTGTCATCGTCACGAGCTCCTGCAGACAATGTCGACAGGTCCCTGATGCATCCATCGCCTGGTACCAGCAGAACAGCTTTTGTGTGACTGGCTGGTAGCTTACAGGTACTCTTTGCGCTTGCGCTTGGAAAAGATGATCGCGCCAAACATGAGCGAGTCGTAGTGCGGAAAGTCGCTCGAGTTCGGCAGGTGGCCGATCTCACCAAACGTCGTCATGCCCATGAGCGACGCGCCTCCAGACCAGTCTTTATACGCGCCAACCTACAGTTTAAAAGACATACAACAGAGAATGAGACTATGGTCTACACACAGCTGCATCATGTAGAGACAGATAGACAATCACATACCATCTCAGCCATGCTCTTGTGGCCCAGCAGCGCCTGCACACCCGCCGAGAGGAACATGAGGCAGCCGATCGTCTCGTGGATGTAGAACTTGTTGCTCTCCACGGCCTGCGCGCCCATCTTGTTGATCGCCGTCTTGAGCGACTGCGCCGACGTCTCCATCAACACAACATTCGTGCCCGACGCGATCGAGCTCGTGGTGCTCAGCGACCCGTCGTCGTTGATACCCGTGATGACCGCCGTCATGTTGATGAGCTTCGACCAGTCGCTCGACTGCATCGAGCAGAGGGACGACGTCGACGTGACTTCGTGCGGGCGGTCCGCCTCCATCTGGTTCGACACAAAGTCGATCGTCGTGCCCAGCGGATGCAGGTTGCCCAGGCGAGGGAAGCCAATTGACGACAAGTCCGACTGCGTCTTGTCCGACACGACATCGAGCCACTACACAACCACAACAACAAGAACAGGATACGATATCAGCATGACAGCCCAGCCAATAAAGCACATCCAAGCCAACACAACAAAGCCTTACCTCCTGGTACACCTCGGCCGCAGGCTTTGAGTCGATCTCGTAGATCGTTTTGTTGGACGCCTTCGTCACAGTCCCCATGCAGTACTCACTGTTCGCGCCAACGGGACTGTAGCCGCTGAACCAGCTCACGTACGTCTCGACACTCGGGAAGCAGAGCGCGAACGCGACGCCCATTTCCGTCCAGTCGCCTCGACCGTCACGCACGCTCTTTGTGTAGTCCGAGCTGCTGCTGCTACTGATCTGGATCCACGAGACGGACGACTCGCCGCCCTCGCGATGCTTGGCCGCGTCCGACGAACAGCCACCGATAATCGGACAGTGGATCGCTTCACGGATACCCTCGACGGCTTGCTCCACGAATAACGGGCACGCGTACACGGAGATGAACGCAGGCTTCTCACCTGGGTCAATGTCCGCTGACACCCGCGCATAGGCGGTCTTGGCGGCAGCGAACGTCTTCTCACGCGCATCGCTCTGCGAGTACTCGGCGTGGACGACCGAGTAGATCCCGTGCGGGTCATTCACTCCCCAGAGAGTCACCAGTCCTTCGTTGTTATGGCGATTCACAGTTACCCACGCGTTCTCGTCGCACATGCCACGAGCGATCGTTCCTCCAATGTATGGGACGCCAGGCGCCAGTTGTCGAAGCAGGTCGACAATCACGTTCGCATCAAAGCCTGTCGAGAAGCCCACGACCACAAAGTGGACGTCGCCACCGAGCTTCGTCAGCAGCTCTTGGAATGCGCCCGTCATCGCCAGCACCTCGGTCTTGTTCGTCGCCCACGCAGAGGCTGCGTGTACGTAGCTCGAATTTGGGACCACAAGCTGCTCGGCGGCACTGGATCGTCTGTCAAACGAGTAGAGCAGTCCGTCGTTCGACGACAGCGAGCCCACCACGTAATCTCTCCCAGAAGTGAAGCGCGAGCTGTCTCGAGCGCCGTTTTGGTACTTGAGGTACTCGTTCGAGAGGTTGCGCGTGCTGCCGCCACTATTCCTTGTGATCGCAGTGCTGCCTCGCGGGTTGCTCACGTCCGACTGGGACTGCGAGCGTCGAGTGCGCATCGTCGGGATCGACTTGCGCTGCTCCTGGTTTCCATTACCACCGCCACTGTGTCGAGGGACGGTGCCCGAGCGCTGCTTGTGCTGCAGATGGTCCGACGGCCGCTTGTTGCTGGGCCTCCGCAGCTCCGAGATGCGGATCTCCTCCTGGTTGCTGTTCGTGCCGCGACGCATTTTCTCGTCTTCTTTCTCTTCTTCGTCCTCCTCGAGACTAAGCCTTCGGTACTTGCGCACAAGCTGACCGTCAGCACCTTGTCCAGCGCCGCCATCTTCGCCCATTGCCCCCGAGAGGTCCTGTGAGTGGGACGGACTCAGTACTCTCTGGTGGACGAACTGGTTCTCCACCAGCTTGCCCTCACTGTTGTTGCGCTGCATCCACTCGGAGAAGTCCTCCTGGTTGCTCAGGTCGCGGCCGCTCTTTGACCGGTGGTTGGACACGACGCACTTGGTGCACACGCGGATGCTCGGCTGGTGGCGCGAGAGCACCTGCTTACCCGAGTCGTTGTGCGTGAAGCTGATCGACGGCACGCGGATCGTGCTGCTGCACTGCCAGCAGATTACTTCGCCGCACGTGCGACAGTGGTGACGCCGGCGGAAGATCGTCGAGAAGCGCCGCACGCAGATGAAACAGAATTGTCGCTCACTATAGCAACAGACACAGAGAGGCACCCATTAGCCCAAGACCACAATTAAATACTGGTATCTTGAACTCGTACTTGTCCTTGACCCAGGCCGAGGTCTTGACGACCGAGATCTCCTGCTGCTCGGTCGGGTTCACCAACAGCTCGCGGATACCCTTGGCGAACTGGAGCACCATCTCAATCGCCGGGTTGCTGCGAAAGAGTGTGACCATGGGTGGCGGTCGCTGGAACGCGATCTTAATGCGCACGCCGTCCTTGAGGTCCCCGCGGCGCTCGAACTTGCAGATGAGCGCGTCGAACTGCGAGCGCTCGAGGAAATTGCCCTGGATATGCGGCATCCCGCCCACTTCCGCGAGCGACTCTTGGAATAGATAGCACGACACGATCTCGCCAGCCTGGGTCTCGATGCCAATGTACTGCAATAAAGACACAAGATAGAGCATTAGACTCTGCTCAGGCAGCACGCACGGATCATAACTGGCTGTTAGCAATGCAACAATACCTCGAGCACGTAGAAATCGGTGGACTTGCTCGCGAGCGAGCCCGACTTGATGGCCCACCACTTGATCGACGCCTGCTTGTAGACTTCGCGCGCGTCCTTGGGCGGGTTCGCGTTCGGGTACACGCCTGTACCATTGAGGTCCTCAAGCACGTCGGCGTCGAGGAACATGTCGCCTAGCACTTTGCGCAGAAAGCCCTTGAACTTCTCGGACGTCTTGAGGTCGTAGAGCACTTTCAGCACATGGAGGAAGGAGACGTCGGCCTTCTCAACGATCGCCTTGCCCGAGACGAATTCGGACCAGTCCGTGCTGGGCTTGAAGAGGTCCACGTCGTGCTTTGTGTCATGCAGCTTCCAGAGTACGTTACTCGAGTCGCTCAGCAGGCCGAGGCACGACCGCGCGCGGTTCTCCGCGTACTTGTGCAGCCGGATCTTGCGCTCGTACGAAAGCGACGGGCCCTGCGCCGGCGTGAAGTAGCCCTCGTCGTGCGAGTTCTCGCTCGAGTCCGCGTAGTCCATCTGCTGGGGCTCGGCGGGCGTCGGCGGCTGGATCATCGTCACTGCTGCTGCTACTGCCGTCCGTTCGTGGGTGAAGGGCGTCGAATGGCCGAATAAGGGAGCCACACAGGCGAGGCGACAGCTGGGCGGTTTTCACGCGCAAGCAGTTGGGACGAGGGGGTTATAAAGCTCGTCTGTGTATAAATATATAGTAGCGCCGTTGGCTTCGGTCGCTTGATGATGGCAATTCGCTTCAACGACGCCTTTTGCTGAGAGCACGCGACGACGGGAAGGGAATCGAAGGAGAGAGAGAGCGAGCGAGACGTGGGCTCTCTATCCGATGAGAAGCACCCGACACGCAGCAAAATGGAAAGAAAGCAGGACGGTCACACACGCGCAGATAGAGCTTGTAAGTGAGCCTTTGGCGCCGCTTTCTTTCCTTTTTTCCCTCTGCTACGATGGCGTTCCGTCGCTGTGCCGTGAATTTTACGCGACTTTCTAATTGGAACCCGCACAACACTACCATAGATTTCAAATATCGAAAATACAATGTCATCTATAGAATTTGTAAAAGCAATACACGAAAACATAAGTATGTGCTAGTAGCATAGGTTGCTATTTGATATTTAGATACCATGTACATGAAGTCTACCTTGATAGCTAAGAAAGTGCTGTTGCGCAGTCTCGTTATTTACTGTGATGGACAGAGTTAAATCTTTTAGAGTGTCACAGTAGTACCGTCGCTCACACTAGACAGCTCACTTGGCTCCACTATACCTTGCGTCTATCTTCTCAATCGACGGAAAATAGACGGACACCATAGTGGAGCCAAGTGAGTCGTCGATTGGTGTCTCTTGGTGTCACTTGCCTCACAATCGGACAATGACAGTCAGCTGGCTCGTCTGCCAAAAGTGGGTTCACAGCACACTGTACCGTTATTTGCGGCACATTTATGGCACAAAGCAATTTACATTTTCCATCCAATCCGATCGCATTTTGTAATTTCATTTCGACCAATCAGAATCACTTTAGGAACGCTTCGTCTTGAGCCGCCTATCATGGTCAAACTGCAAGATGGCGCAACAACGCGAGCAAGAACGAAGCGATGCTGGTTGCGGCTAGTACAAGCGAAAGACGGCTGGAGACCACGCTTCTCGACGGCAGCATGACGTCTAGTATGACAGCCATCCCAGCGCCGCCACCACATGCAGCTACAGGCGCAGACGCTATCACAGAAGACGTGGTGCGTCGTGCACGACAGAAGTTCAAATGGCTGCTCGCATTTGATAACAAGAAGAAAGAGGTGGACTGACTTGCGGCTCTTCGTGCAATTTAGGTGGAGTATGTGATCGGATTCCTCACGCCAGAGGACCTCACGGTCGCCATGTACGTGTACAAATGGCTCAATGTGTGTGGCTGGGTATGCCAGTGAATGTTGTGTTCTAACCGTCGTGGTGGGCATTGCTGTACGTGCTGTGCATGTGAAATCACAGGCAAGTGAACGCGTACTGGCAGTCGATTGGCCACCGCGACGCGATCTGGCGGCGCTACATCGTGGCGCGTTGGCGGATTGAGCGCCCCGAGCGGCTGAAGCGCTCATGCGGCACGGACGACTTTTACGAGCTCTACCGGTATCTCGACCGTAACCGGTACCTGCCGCGCGGCAAGTACACCACGAAGCAGCAGATCATCTGGGGCAAGAGCCGCCAGGAAGGTGCAGACGTGTGGATCACGGTCGCGCACCGACCTGACTGCCGCGTGCTCACACGCGGTACGACGTCGTTCATCCAACTGCGCGTGGCGATCCAGAACATTCACGAGCAGCCGCTCACGATCGACCTCGCGGAGATCCGCGTGCGTATGAAGAACGGTTACATGGGCAAAGTGCTGGGCAGCGACCCCAGTGCGATGGCGAACGACGCGGAGCTGGCACCTACGCTTTTGGCAGTGAACGGCAGCGACATAACGACTACCGCCACCAGCTGCTCGATCCACCTCAAGATGTTTGAGTTCGCGGTCGTGTCAGTCAACGTTGAGTGTCACGGGTGCGAGTTCGAGGCCGAGTTCCTGGAAGGCTGCAGTGCGCTATGGCTGCCCGCGCGCCGCACGGGCCGTTGTGCGGACCTCACGACGTGCCGTTGCGCGCTCATCCCCGACAGCTACCACCGCGGGAATATCCGCGTACCGATCGTCGACGAGTCGGTCATCTGGCGGCACTACACGACCGTCTCAGGGCGATTCATGGTGCGTCCTATGCCTCAAAGTTCTCGGATGCATGCAATGAGTTGCTAACAAACTTGGTTTGTGTGTGTGAACGTGATGATGTTGTGCAGGTGCTGGATTGCCGGAGCTCATGGGACGACTCTGCGGGCGGGGGCACCAACTTCCTATTTAAGTCGCCGTCCAAGTCGATTCGCAAGACAAGCATATCGTGAGCGTCTACGTCCATTTGAATTATTCTGCTGCCATTGCTCAACTCTCCTCCACCCAGCCACTTGAGATTCGCGCTCAGGTAATTAGCTCTCACTCTCTAGCTCCAATATTTTTCAGGATCCCCCTCCTCATAAGAAAATCAAAGCTCCCTTGAACAACAATCGATCCAAGTTGAGGCTTTTTGACGAAGTGCCCCTTCCAAGAAGGCGCCCCGACGTCAGCCTCACGACAGTACTGCGCTTCACACCAGTTTGCTATTATAGAGACGGAGAGACGAAGACACAGGAACACGATGGCAACGGACGAGAACGAGACGGCGGCGGCGCCTGCAGGCGATGCAGGAGCGAAGAAGCCACAGAAAAGTGAGCACTTTGTTATCTCTCACAGGCTCGTGTGCCCTTGAGCCTCAAGCTTCGGTATTCTAATGAGTGTTCTTTGCGCGCCTCCCACGCATCAGGTCCCTGGCTCTCGGCATACCACAACTCGGTTGCTGGGCTCAAAGCGTTCTCCAGGTACAATTCATACTGTGAGGCACCCATGCCATGCTATCCGCGGCTTGCTAATTGGCGTTGTTGATGGGATAGCTGCGTCAAGCTCGTGGACGTGTATGGCGACGGTGACTCGAAGCTCGTCGTCGCCGATGCGGACAAGCGGCTCAAGATGTACAAAGGTGAGCTGTGAGTCAATGGCCAGCTTTCGTCTGGCTAATGTACTGCAAATCTAGGCAACGCACCACTCATTCTCCTCGCCACACATCAGGCTCGTCGCTCTACGGCGAGCAGGCGATCCTCGGCGTGCCGTCATCGCTGACCGCTTTCTATTCGGACACGAGTCGCCCGCGCATCCCGGCGCTCGCAGTCGCGTCCGGATCCTTCGTGTACATTTATCGCAACTTCCGTCCGCACTACAAATTCACGGTACCGACGATCGAGATCGACGTCGAAGAGCTCAAGGTTTGGGAAGGACTCGCCAAGTGCTCAATCGAGATCCCGGCCGCGCTCAGCAAGCTCACGTCCATGAGGTACGTGCTCGTCTTCTAGTGGGGTTTGACTCAGCTGTCCTAGAATTTCACAACAAACACTGTTGGTGCTACCTTGTTGCTGCTACAGAGGCCTGGGCATTCGTTTGTCCGAGCGCTCGCGTGGGCTGCTCGCGATCGACGACATTGAGGAGCAAGCTGAGTACGTGACGCGCTTCATGGACGAGCCGCTCGTCGAGCGTGCGTGTGTCACGTGCATGACCTCGATCAACAAGAACATGGACGACCGGGACGCCGTCAGCTGGTGAGTGTGTTGTCTTTTGACAGCTAGTTGGGTCTAGGCTGGGGACTTGTAAGCTAACTGGCGAGCCTGGGCTTTGTTTGTCTCAGTCTCATTGTGGCGACCGAGTCGATGATGGTGTTCGTCCTTGATCCGCAGGGCACATCGATCATCCAGCAGATCAAGATTCCGGGCATCCCCGTTGAGATCGTGGCCTGTGGACTCTACGACGTCGAGTACCGACTGATCGTGACCACGCGCAACGGCTCCGTGTACACAATCAAGAATGGCGAGTTGCTCAAGAACGTGATTGAACTCGAGTCCCCACCGTGCGGGCTTCTGCAGCTCGAGAAGAGCATCATGATCGCCGGGATGAACCGCCGTCTGACGTCGTATCATCTCAAGGGCAAGAAGAACTGGAGCCTCACGATGACCGACGACATCGTGGCGATCGAGTCGTTCAGCCTGCGACGCACGAAAGATACGCGCGGTGTGCTCGTGGCGCTGCGCAATGGTGAAGTCACGCTCTACAACGAGAAGATCAAGGTGTGCACGCTCAGCACGGACGCGGTGCTCACGGCGATGGCGTTTGGCCAGTACGGTCGCGAAGAGGCGTCCATGGTGCTCATCTCGAAGAATGGTGCGCTGACGCTCAAGATCCTTAAGCGAACGGCGAGCCTCGAGGTGAGAGCTTCAGTCAGTGCCTTGCAGAGTATCAGCCCGAGGTAGTGAGCTGACCTCTGATGTTGTGTGCGCGCGTCCTTAGGCTATCTCTGAGGCTGCTGGTCCTCCTCCCGAGCAAGGTATGCAGCCAGTCATTCACAAACTTCGACTCTGAGCCGCTTGAACCAAAAGATCTTGAGCTCACCTGTGTTTTATTGACTGTAGACATTCCTCTCAATATTCCAAAGAAGACCAAGCTGTACGTGGAGCAGACGCAGCGCGAGCGGGACCACGCAACCGAAATGCACCGCCACTTCCAGCGCGATCTTTGTAAGCTGCGCCTCACGACGGCGCGTGCCTACGTGAAGATCATCAAGGACGGACAGGTGAGTAAACACGTGTGAGCAAAACATGGGTACATGCTGCTAGAAATACTGATCATGTGGATGGTGTGTGTGAGAAGGGTCCCGTGTCGTACACAACTGGCGCTGCAATCCGCCTGAACGCCCAGGTGCAGGGCATCGGGCCATCCTTCCGCATCAAACTCAACGTGCAGGTACACTTTGAGATCCCAATAGCTCGCTCCAAGGCGAGATGTGAATACGTACAAACAACACACGTTGCTGCTCATGTGCATGTAGAACGCTGGCACGAAGGCCGTGACGGACCTCACGGTGGCGTACCACTACGACCACTCGCTCTACCGCCTCCCAAAGAGCCTCGTGCTCATCCCGCTCGTCATCCCCGTACGTGGCATCGAGCAAGTGAGATAACCATGGTGGTGGTAATCTGCTGAGCTCTGATTGTGGTGTGATTTGCTTGCGTGGTTACCCACAGAACGTCCAGTACACGTATCTCTCGGACGTCGAGTGCATCTCGGAGACGGGTGCGGCCGACAACGTCTACATCTTTGTCTGCGGCAAGGACAGGTACAGCTGGCTTTCGTTCTCGTTCTTTTCCAACCACCAACCAGTACACACCCAGTTGATACTTATTAACCAATGCGGCTCTTCTTGTTTTTAATATTCAGCTGCATCCCGCTCGTCTCGGCCGTCGTCAACATGCCGCTCAGTGAACCAGAGCTGTAGTATACGACCACAGTC
Organism: Globisporangium alternatum; assembly: GCA_023334315.1. NCBI lineage: Eukaryota > Oomycota > Peronosporomycetes > Pythiales > Pythiaceae > Globisporangium > Globisporangium alternatum. The sequence goes on along the minus strand of JAASGT010000214.1, from coordinate 28,749 downwards.
TCTCCACCTTTCAATCTCACAGGAATCTCACAGGAACAACCACGAATATCTGAATTGCCAACCACCGTGAACCCTAGCACACTCCAGTAAGCATGAGCCTCGAAGACCTCCGAGTGCAGAAATTGTCGACAGGACCAGAGAACTCATTAGAACCAAGAGTCAACGCGTTTGCTGATTGATTACCTTGCCTCTTCGATACTCAACTTCTGTCCAGCTACCGCACATTCATACTATCCAGGCATAGCGGAAAACGGCACTGTCCAGCATGACTCACTCTCGACTACACAATCAGTCAGCTGCACGTGCTTCAAAATCATGCTGATGCAACCACGATTTGGACTGAAAGTGTGGGACGAGCAGCCAACGCCCGCTGAATTGGAGCGCTGCGTGTTGAAATCACGCTCCGTGTTGTGCGACCCGAGACGACCACATGTCACTTTCTGAATTATCAGATTGAAGCTTTGCTTGATATCACTCGCTATCGACCTTTCACATCACCAAACCTGCTCGAGGTATCTGCATAGTGTACAACACATTTCAGCACGTTGCATGTCAATCCAAACGCTAGATATCAAGCACATTATGTAGCCCATTTACTCTCACCTTATATACGTTCTGCGAAAGCTGCGCTCTCCGCCACCATCTTCTTCGCAGCCTCACGAACGTCCTTGCAAAACTTGAACAGCTGGACGAACTCGCGCAGCCGGTCTGCTTCAAGGTGGCGCACCGCTCGCTGCTCCTTTGCCACCATTGCGCCGAGCTGGCCCACGTCTGACCAGTTGCCTTCATCCCCCCAGTCGCTGCTTTGCAGCATGTCGTGCACGTTCTTCTTCAGTCCGGCGATGACCGAGTGCTTTCGGTGAATCCAGGCACCAAACTGCGCGCACTTGGCATGACTCGCTCGCTGGACATTCTCAATGTCCGCCTTGAACGCACTGCATCGAGCGTCAGCTCCCGGTCGTCCATGTTCCTTGGCTTGGACGACGATTCGAGCCACGACAGTGTTGCGAGCCTTCACTTCGCTCGCCAAAGCAACTTTGAGCTGCGTCAGCTTGGTTTTCACCTTGCTCGTCGTGTTCACCTCAGCGACGTTCGCGCGCAGAACCGAGCGGATCTTGCTCTGGTTCACAGCGATTTCGCTTTCCAAATTCGAGATGACGCTGCTCAGTCGGTCGTATTCACGAATCATGCAACTCAGGATCGGGTCGTCGTCCTCGTGGTTGGCTGCATCTTCGTCCTGAATGGCAGAGTCGAACTCTGAAGATCTCGACTCTGAAAACGTATCTTCTGAGCGCCACCGGCGAGTCTTTGATCGCTGAACTAGTGGTGCCGCAGACGAACTCGATCGCAAACGTGTCGCTGACGATTCTGTGCTTAGATCCTTGTCTCCATTGTCCACCGCAGTCATCTGCTTCTTTCTTTTACTGTTTCGTGTGTGCGTCACCTTCGCTGAATCCGGACCTCGACCACCAGTCTCGCGCAGCTTGATTTCTTTCGGTTGCTTGTGTGCACCAGAGTAGATCGAGACCTTCGAGTAATTCATTCCCCATCCTTTCGCTGCTGCGAGCTTGTTGAACGGTTCAACGACGTCCTCCCACGACCCCATCGCTTCGTGGAGATCCAAAGCGGCTTTTCGAGCTTCAGGTGTCCACTGCCTCTGGCCGTTCGTCAGTCGGTTTGCAACAGCAGCCTTCAGTGAGTCCACGGTGTACGAGCTCCCCCACCCTTTTTCCTTTGCAAGCTTCGTGAACGGATCGATCACTGCCGCCCACGTCCCTTTCTCCTTGTGCAATTGCCTGGCGGCATTGCGCGCTTCCTCGGACCACAATGTTTTTCTGCGTGTTACTTGCAAGGTCTCTGTTGCTTGGCGCGCACTCGCTGCTTGTCGCTGGCTGCTTTTAGAACTCTTGGAGCAGAGCAACTCTCGATGTGCTGTTGACTTGCTCGTGGTTTTCATGCACGCTTCTTTGACGGCGATCTCCGATGGTGCAGGTGTGGATAACGCTCAAACGAGCGAAGCCAAGCGAAGGGACCAATTCGTAGTGTTGGGACCGCCCAACCAGAATCTCCAACTGTCACAACGCTATCCTGTTGGGAGACAAGTGCTGCACTGCCAGCACACCAAATCCACTCGAGTAAACCACCGGCTTCAGATTGAACTCGCTGCCCTGACAATGCTCGAAAGGTCAAGCCCAACAACACCTCCAAAGCGGCATGCAAGCAGCAGTCGATCATGAGCAGACACATACGATAAATACTGGATTACCTTCATTTGTTTCGCTTGAATGTCACTTGCCGCCTCGATTCCCACTGCAACGCCGCGGCTCGCCCACAAACAGGATCATACTTGACACAGCCAGTTTGCTCATGGCGCACTGCTGCTCACCATGTTGCGCGCAGCATTGCGAATCTGTTTGCTGAACTGAAACAGTCGGATAAACTCAACGACTCGGTCTTCCTCGCTCTCCTTCACAGCCTGCTCGTCCGCGACGATCATCGCACCCAGACGACTCACCTCAGCAAATGCGTCTTGCGACTTCATGTTGATCGCGTCCTCCATGCTGCGCTTGAGCTTGCGGATTGTGTACCGCTTCTCGCGAATAAGCGCCTCGAGCTGCGCACAGCGCCGGTGGCTCGCTGTTTGCATGTGGGGGATATCCGTGGCTTGTGACTCGTCCAGCAGCGCCTTGAGCTCAGTTGGATCCTGCTTTAGGTACACCACGAGACGCGCGACAACTGCGTTGCGGTTGTGTGTTTCCTTCACGACGCTGTTCTTCACCTGCGCTGCGGTGTTGCTGCACTGGACGACCGCGTTCATGTCTGCCGCCTGGTCCGCGAGCATGTCCTTGATCTGCTTCTGGATCGCCGCGATCTCTTGCTCATGGTTGAAAATCACTTCGCTAAGCCGGTTGTACTCGCTGATCATCGTGCGCATGATCGGGTCTCCGTCCGTGAGCGAGAAGAGATCGTCGTCCATGTCTTCAGCGAGACTGGCATCGCCAGAGCCATCTCCAGCACTTGATCCAGTCAACGCAGTTGCGGCTGCGAGCCACGCGCTGCTCTCTCGCTTGACCACCGGCTCATCACCAGGTCGAGTGGCCGCCACTGGCACCGAATGTGGATTCCCAAAGATCGCCGTGCTGCTAAATGGTTCGCACTTGACATTGCGAATCCCAACAGACAAACCCGCAGGAGCGTCAAACTCGTCGTCGTCCTCGGTCAGGTCGACAACGGCGCTGTTGTTGGACGCTGCGGTGGCTGTTGGCTGCTGCGTCACGGAGGGAACTGGTGGTTGATACTCGCGCTTTATTGAAGCAGTCTTGTGGTTTGCTTGGACTGCTACTGGTGCAACTGGTGGAGCCACTGGCACCGATGGAGTAGGCTCAGGCTTCACGAACGACGGTGGCTGCGGTTGTGTCTGGAACGCACTTGGCTCTGGTGCTGTGAGCGCAGGCTGGCGGGTTTGTGGCGGCGGTGGCATCTGCACGTTCTCACTCTGCTCTTCATCAATGGAGAGCGCCTGCATGTCTTGAATCGGTTCTGCTGCAGCAACAGCAGCGTGCGCTCGCTCTGTCTTGATATTCGGAATCGCGCTGACGCCGTTACGGTTTTGTGCTGTTGGCGCAACTGGTGTTGCAGCAGTAGCAGCAGCAGCAATAGCGTTCGCCACTTCTTGCTTGACAGCTAGAGCCCTAGCTGCCGCTACTCGCTCGTCTTCCAGCTCCTGGAGCTTCATACGACGGCTCATCTTCGCCATCTCCAAGAACTCGGGTGACCACTTGGCATAGCGAATGAGGGTGGACGACGAGCCTGCAAAACACATTCAAGCCACCATATGTCTAAGTACAGCCCAGCAGCAGCACTGAATAGCAACATCGCGTGTCTACTACTCGAATACTCACCCTCAACGCAAAAGTAGAGATGCGCAGCAAAGCTTTCGACGTGCAGGTGCCGCGCCGCGCAACAGGCTTCGCACTGGTACGTCTGGCAGTCGACGCAGAGGAATGCCACCGCCTTTTGCGCACACACTTGACACACTAGCGTTCCACACAACAAGATATACACACACAAAAATGTGTCAGCCACTACCAAATCACCATCATAGCACACAACGAGTACAACAAGCAACGTACAGTTGATGGCGACGACGTGCGCCTGGTGCGCACGCTGCTCGCCTTTGCTCTCCTCCTCCTCACGCTCCTTACTGCGCTTGCGCTCGATGGGCTCGTCCATCTGCTCTTGGTGGAGCTCAGCGTGTACATGGCTTTCACAGGCCGCGCAGAATGCTCGGTCGCACAACTTGCACTCGAGCGCTGCGATCGCGTTGTGGCAGTGCGCACATCGCTGGCGTAGCAGTTCTATACGAACAACCACACATAGACAGATAGTGTGAGCACACACAGTAGGCGTATTGAGTGTCAATAGAGGTGTCGTGGCGCACCTGGAGGCTCGAAGGAAGCGGTGAAGCTTGGGTCCGGGTCGTCCATTATCAGCACCGCTGTTGCTCGTTGTGCTTTGTGCGCGCTTGATACCAGTCACCCAAGTTGGTACCAAACACTTTGGTATCAAATTTGATACACAGAAAACATTTTTATCTTTTTGTATGATGGCTAAAATCAAGCACAACTTTAGATCCAACAAAAAGAAAGCACATTTTTAAAGAGGCTAGTATTGAAGTAAAAATTCCTATACAAAGTGATTAATAAAAGTGGACAGCTTTTGGTGTGTAGATCGCTATTGATTTCGCACTTTTTGTATCATTTTTGTAAGGAGAACCTGTGATAATAGTAGCCTCTAAGGCTACTATTATGCGGTGACACTGTTCGACTTCAGATAGATCCGACAGTTGCCTTTCAGGATCGATTGATCTCTTCATTTCTCATGGACGGTGCTGACAGAAACGAAGAAGCCCATAAGCGAATCGCCCATGGAGATCACACTACAAGAGCCTAAGCTGCACTGGCGAGTGGTGCAGCACCGCAATGACAACAGCCGCCGCCACCAGCCCAAGCAGGACAAGCCTGCTGACCTCCCGACCGCGGAGCAGGTGCGCTGCACAATCACGCTCACGGAGCAAGAGCGGCAGCTGCCGTGCACGTTGGAGCTCCCAGCGTCCGACACGAAGGATTACACGGACTTCTTGACTCAGCGCGTGACGTTCGACGTGTACAGCAAGCACGGAAACGAGGAGCTGCTCTCCACGTACTCGCTGCCGCTACGCGGGTGCGTCCCGGTGCTCACGGAGGCGAAGGTGTCGTGGAGCGAGACTGTCACGTGGAAGCAGGTGCGTTTACAGCGTAGCACGTGTCTGACGCAATGGTGTTGACTGCTGTTGTGTTGATAGCTGATGATTGAATCAATGATTCTCTCTTGCTGTGTACTACCAGACGGAGCTGGAGGTCTACGTGGACATCCCCGTCGTGACGAGTCGAGAGCCCCGAGAGCTTGTGGAAAAGCTCATTACCTACAAGAGACGCGGGTATAAACTTGCTGAGAAGGTAATGGAGCATCATTAATTGCCGCGTAGCGTTGTGTATGCGTGTGGGTTCTGACATACGTGGCCTCTTGTTGTTCTATCAAACAGCTCTCGCTACACCGCAACGCGGTCGCGATCGGACTGTTTCCGCCACTGCTTGGCTGCTTCATCGGCATCGCAGCCACGTCGCCCGTGTGGGTGCCATTGACGATTTTTGTCGCGGTCATCGGATCTCCACTCTGGTTCGTCATCGCAACGGCCCTGTCGCTCGTGATCGTGTTTGCGACGGTCTCGACGCTCGTGACCGTCCAGTTTGTGCGCTCGAAGGGCCTGAAGAACGAGGCCGAGAAGTTCCTCCAGGGCCCTCACGGTCAGCTGCTGCTGTTCAAAGGCGCATCACCAGACGAGGGCAAATTAAAGGAACTCGTGATGAGCGACCCCAAGTACAAGCTGCTCGCGAGCATCGTGATCGACTTTCTGGGCACGGCGACGTTCGCTTTGCCGGTCATCGGTGAGCTCGGTGATCTGTTCTGGGCGCCTTTGGCGGCGTCCATGATCTCAGGAATGTACTCGCAGTCGTCGCCGAAGATCAAGTATATTGCGTTCATCGAGGAGATCCTGCCGTTCACGGACATCATCCCGACCGCGACACTGGCCTGGTGCGTGCCTGACGTCGCTCTTAATGCATGCTGGCAAAGTGGTGGTGGCGTTGAGCTAATGGCGCTGTTATGATGCTGGTGCTGGTGACATAGGATGAAGGAGAACGTGAGCATGAAGCAGATCCGCGAGATGCTCAAGACGCTGGGAGAAAGCGGTAAGCGAGCGCGTGCTTCGTAGAATGCAGGTAGCAAAGAGACCAGTGAGCCGACGCATGAGCGCGTAGGTATGAGAGCAATGCATAGACACGAATGAATGAGTGAGCCGTTGTATAAGAACAGAAAGACAGCTTCAACCAGATGCCCTGCGTGCGCCAGGTCGTGCTTTCTTTCTACGAATGATGGTGCGTCGTTTGGCGAAAAGGCGTGCGAGTGTATCCATTTCGTTCGTCGCGCATTCGTTTGCGTGTTCAAGTGGTCCATGGAAAGAGAGGCAGCAGACAAGCAAGCGTAATTGAGATGCATTATACAAGCAACAGCATCTCACGCTACACAACAGGCAAACAGGACGATGCGTTAGCCACGTGGTGCTGGCTTGCAGATGACGCAAGGGCGGACCGACTGGGCGGAGGATCTTGCGGCTGATAAGGTTGGCAGATATTTCCAGAAAGTGCCCACGGATGATGTGTTCGCGATGAGGCAAACAATGAGTTTTATTAATGACCTGTATAACATGCCTACTTTTATATGAATCTAGCATTCATTGGCAATTTCAGGTCTGAATGCTCTCTATGTTTGACGAGAAAGAGGATCTACCCATTTCAAAGGCAGACAGCTGGTACTTTATCACAAAGAAAGAATTCTGTGGATCTCAAACGGTCGTTTCACATCTCACATCTCCAAGCGAGTCATTTTCACAGTCACATCACGAGCCAAAGGCACAATAACATCAAGCGCTGCGTCTCAAGCACCAGCTCCCTCCATCTCTTCACACGCACAGAAAACAACAGGCCGCCACCGCCACAAGCGTATCAACACCTCTCTTCACCCGTGTATCGCGTATTGTCCAACAGCGCCATCAACACGATGCTGATGGCGAACAAGTGCGACGCGCCGGTCCGGTGTGCCGAGCTCGTGTGCCAAAGCGATAACGACTGTGTCGCAGAGAACCAGCACGAAGCCTGCGATGCAGCGAACATGCGCCACCCGCAGGTCTACCAACAGCACCATCACCACCTCCAAGAGCAGCAGAAGAAGCACCAGCAGAATCAGAGCCACATGACGCCGCCATTGCCGCCAAGGTAGGACCTCACCGCATGGGAGCTTTGCGTTGAAAGCATCCAAGTACCACCAAATGCTAATGTGGTACGTTGCTTTGCTTTGTTACGTACAGACGGATGGCACCGGCGAATGTGAGACTCGCACACGCACAAGCACAAGCAGCCGCTGCGAGCACGCACCCCATACGTGCCGCGAAGGCGCCACCGCTGCCGTTCCTGGATGACGAGATGGACGACGACGACGAGAGCATGACGCAATTCCGTAGACGCTTCGACGGCGGCGAGTTCTTCCTGCGGCAGCCAGCGGGCGACCGCACCACGCAGCTCTCGCGATCCGCATAGAGAGACAACAAGGAACAACTTAACTTAAGTGTAGAGTAAGGTAGTGATGGCCTCAGCAAGCAGTTGCGAGCATGAAGGATAAAGACGCCATAACCAAACGTAGATGTACCAAGTCACATGTTGGTATCTTCCGCCATCTGGTGGCAAAGTATTGGCTTCCATTTGTGAAAATTACGTCTCACAATGAAATTTACGCTCCAAATTGGAAAAAAATCATGCATCCCTAATTAGAGTGCATTCCTTACAAAAACCAAGTCAAAACTGGTTCTCAGCTGCTTTCTTTTTTCTTGTCGGAAAAGAAAGAAAGCTTCAAAAATGGAATTTGGAATTTGCGCGGGAAAAACGCTCCTCATGCGCATTTGCGTCGAAAGTTCCGGCATCGCCACAGCTGCCTTATCCGCCGCCTGCTGTCTGCTGTCCGTTGTCTGCTCACTCACCACGACCACCGCAGGCGCACTCGTTGCACAGGTCCCTCATTCCCGAACGCACCACGTAACAGCAACAGCACCAGCCTCACAAGCCGCACAAGATCCACCACCTAAGCCAGCAGCTACGATGAAGAACGACGCCGCCAAAGTGACAGTGCTGCGCCACGGCGCTCCAGTCCACTGCATCGATGACGACGACGCGCTGCTATTGTACGTACTGAACATGCGCTCTGCCTACGTATCATAAGAATGCGCCACCGAAATTGACTCGCTTGTTCCTTTCTCGTTGGTGTCTTGCAGTACACCGGAACGCAAGGTCGCGTTCTTGAAGCCCGTGGTGCGTGCGACGCAGAACAAACGCCTGCGCGCAGGGCCGGCGCTGCCGTTCCTCGACGACTTCTCAGAGGAAGACGCGCGCAAGTCGTTTGAATTACATGACGCGGAGTGGAGCAACGCCAAGAAGTCCAAGCGCAAGCACTCGGCGAGCTTCTAAACAAGCGCGCAGCTGATCGAGATGATGATCATGACACCGACACAGCAACACCAAGCACACGACACGATATTGTCTGTATACCCAAGCCAAGCGCCATGAGCTGCCAAGGACCAGCCAGCAGCACTGTCCGTGACGGCGTCTAGCAGCGCTCCACAGACACAGCGTTGAAGTTCATCCGAGATGAGCAAGGCGAGGCCAGTGCAACGGAACACTGTCACCAACGCCGAACGCAACACGCAGCTCACTCCACGCACCCCAGCTTCTAGTCCAGAGAAACCTGAGGACTGGTACCACAACAAATGGACACATCCAGGCATGTTCATCCTGTCAGCCAGCCGGCTTTGTAGCTACCCCATTGCAGCTCAGATGTCAACATGCGAACACTACAAGAAGCATCATGCAAACATAATGAACGATAACAACATCAAATGGAAATGTAATTATGATATAATAATACGAAAGCTGAGGTGCTGTGATCCTGCATGTCCACCGCACAGACAGACATTCAAAGGTGCTCATCCTTCTGCGGTTCTCTGATCTGGCCACAACATGCTGCCCACGCTCACTCAGTCCCCTCTATCACACGTTCTGACCTTCACGATCAGCACAAGGCTATGGCTCGTACACAGGCACGGTATCGTCTAGTTCTCCATGGCCTCCGCAGCGGCTTCGTCCTCAGCGTCGTCGCCCTCCTGCTGTTCGGCCTCCATCTTGTCGATGTCCTCCTGGGTGATGAGGCCGCTCTTGAGCAGCTTGGCCTTCTCAGCGTCGACCACAATTCTTCGGCGCTTGGCGTCCTTCTGCTGCTTCTTCTTGGATGGACGCGGCTTTCGCAGCGTCGTCAGCTTGCCCTTCTCGAGCACCACCACCTTCTTCTGGTTGCGGTGTTCCGTGCGCTTCTTCTTGTGGAGCTTGACCTTCTTCTTGTTGTTGGTCTGCACCGACTGACCGTTGTAACCCATGGCTGCTGCTGTGTGTGTGTTGCTGTTGTTGCTGGTGGCGGCTGCTTGAAGAGGAGAATGCGCGTTCGTTGCGTGCACTCACTCGTCTTCTGCTGCTCTTGAGGATAATGACCTGCACGACGCCGTGTGTGCGCGAAGTGCGAAGAGCTCGAAAGCAAACCATTGGTCGCCAATTCGATGGTACAGCGAGTGGTACAGTCGTACTTAGCAAAAGTTGTAACGATAATCGTACTTATAAAATTATCCACAGTACGTTTTAGAACGAGCGCTGCATGCCATGGTCACCTTCATCATCATGACCGTGCACATGGGTCCAAGGCATGAAGCTCAACTCAGCTCAATTACATCGAATGCCAGTGCATGCATAGCAACGCTTTTTGCTCAACTTGTTTGTCTGCAGAGTATAAAAATGCCGTGATAACAAGCTCAGACGCAGGAAGAGCCAGGCGCTAAATGGAGAAGTCCACGAAGAGCTCACCGGACAGTAGAGACAACGCAAGAGAACGAACGAACGCATGACCGAGAACGCTCTCATCTTGCGGTTGCATTGGCTGTCATTTACACCTTTTCTCATTCACCTTGTGCTGTTCATCATTACGGAGATTAGGCGAGAAGAGCCACAGCAGGCGTAGCCCACCTTGTGACCCGACTTCCGCCACCGCTGCTGCTCTGCTCATTGTCGCCGCTTTCTCTTTCTATCTAAAACGCCACCAAGAGCTCTCTGTGCTGCCTGCTTGTCATATCCCGAGCGTCTACTTCTTGGAGCGCTTGCCTGCGCCCTTCTTCGGAATCGACTTGCCTCGTCGCTTCATCTGGTCGAGCTTGCCAAGGCGTTCGGCGTTGAGGATCTCGAAGTTGGGGTCGTCGCCGCCGAGACGCAGCGCGAGCGGCTTGTTGAACCACTGCACGATCTTGTCGCCCTTGAGCTGCTTGGAGATCACCTTGTTGCCCGACGCGATGTGGCGCTGCGGCAACCGCTGGAAGATCTTGCGGCCCAGGTCCGCGAGTTGCGCCGCCGACGACGCCATCTCTGCTGCTATTGCGTGTGGTGCTTGCTGCTGGAAATGCTTGTTTGTGGTCGGTGCCAAGGCCATTGATTCAGTCATGTTTTCAGCCAATCCGAGCGCTTTCACTCACATAAAATGTAATTAGTGTAAGAAACAATTCATGTTCTGTATTTTTATAGTTTATTCTTGTCCATTTTTGTAGTTTATCTTAGCTGCTACTAAAACTGAAAATTACAACTATAGACGTAAAGCAAGATGCAAACAAACACAAACGCAAGCACAACTCCAAACCCCAAGTCAAGACAAGCAACAACAGCAAGCGACCATGTGCCACGGCTGCGTGTGTAAGATCGGCCCGTCGATGCTGGCGTCCGACCTCTCGTGTCTGCGCGATGAAGCGCTCAAGGTCGTGAACGCTGGCGCGGACTACCTCCACCTGGACGTGATGGATGGCCACTTCGTGCCCAACATCACGTGGGGCGCGCCTGTGATCAAGTCGCTGCGTCCGCACACGAGCGCATTCTTCGACTGCCACATGATGGTCTCTAAGCCTGAGCAGTGGGTCTCGGACATCGCGGACGCCGGCGGTGACCAGTTTACGTTCCACCTCGAGGCCACGAGCGACCCGCTCGCACTCATCGCGCAGATCCGCGCGGCCGGCATGAAGGTCGGCGTGGCGCTCAAGCCGGGCACGTCCGTCGAGCAGGTACTCCCGATTGTGGACCAGGTCGACATGGTGCTCGTTATGACGGTCGAGCCGGGCTTTGGTGGCCAGTCGTTCATGGAGGACATGATGCCCAAGGTCGCGGCGCTGCGCAAGGCGTTTCCAGAGCTCGACATCGAAGTGGACGGCGGCCTCGGTCCGTCGACGATCGACGCCGCCGCCAAGGCCGGCGCGAATATGATCGTGGCGGGAAGCTCCGTGTTCAAGGCGAGCGACCCGGCGGTCGTGATCATGGGCATGCGCAACAGCGTCGAGAAGCACGGGAACGGCAAGACCGACGAGCAGCTCACCAAACTCTAGGCGCAAGGCCCAGTGTGCTCATAACAAGCAACGACAAGCTTTAGAACCCAGACTTGCTCATACACAACACATCAAACAAGTTATGATCCAATACACGCAACAAGCAAGCAAACCAACTATACGAAGAAGTTTGTGAGTAGAAATCTCGATAAACACATGCATTCTTTATGAATAATTGATGGAGGTTGTTGTCGACTCGAGCAAGCCCATCCAAGCAAGCATAACTTGCTAGACACGAACTCTGCTAGTTCAACACCACAACCCTCGGGTCTATTTACATATCTTCGTCGTCGTCGCTCTCGGTGGCGTTCGCGTCCGCGTTAGCACTCGCGTCCGCGAGACGCGTGTACTTGCCCTTGCTCCACGAGCTGAGCATCTCAAGCTTGAACTCAGCCATCTTGCGGTCAAAGTGCTGCAGCAGCTTGCACTGCTCCGGCGTGAGCGTCTGGCCCTCCTTGCAGATCGTGTAGTCCTGGTTCAGCACGACGTTGCCCTTCTTGAGGTCCACGGGCAGACCGAGGCTGCGCAGGGACTCGACCATGCTGCCGATGAACTGCGGCAGCGGACCCTGCGTCAGCTTCACCGTCTCTGTTGCCACGAAGCCCGAGCGCGCAAAGTCCGTCTCCGAGAGCTTGCTAAAGTACTCGACCACCTCGTCCTTGGACTTGTTCGTGAAGAGCAGACCGACGTTGCCGTTCAGGTCGCGCGAGAGCTTGGCCAGGTCGTCCGCGTACTCCTCCTCGGGCGTGCGGCCGAGCGCGACCTTCATCACCTTGTTCTTGCCCAAGAAGAATCTGTTGACCACCAAAAGCGACTGTTAGACCAATGCAATGCACACAACACATCAAGAAACTTGTCGTTCACATGGCGTACCGACTGTCGCGGAAGTCCACGCGCACGTCCTTGAAGTGGTTCGTGCGCATGTTGACGAAGGAGAAGGCGAAGACGGTCGCATAGCTGTCCACGGCCTCGCGCACGCTCTCAACCACCTTCTGCTTGAGGTCGTTCGTCTTCTTGTCCACCTTGGTCAGCGCCTTGGTGCGCTGTCGCTTAGACTTCGGCATCTTGATTGCTTGATAGAGCGCGAGAGGTAGAGCGAGCGAGAGCTGGAGCTTGCGCTGCGGCTGCTTGTGACGCAAAGTGATCGCTGCGCACGGCGTTTCGCTTGTCAAGCAGCGGCCGTTTGCCGCCACCAACCAAATCGCGCTTCATTCATAGCGCGCCTTTTCAGCCAATGGAATCATCCTCCCATGTTATTATCAATTTTGATTTGCTAAAAATGATATTTAAGCAATATGATTCGCTGAAATCCGCATTCTCAAGCGCGCCACCACCAATCCTGCGGTGGCGAGGGGGTCCAATTACCGACGACCCAGCACGGCGCCAGCACGTGAGCGAAGGAAGAAGAGCAGTAAGCATGGCGTGGGGACTTCCAGAGCCTGTGGCCAAGCCCGCCGCGGCGTCCACGACGACCACTACCACCTCTACCACCACCACCACCACGACCGCCAAGCTCACGGGCAGCGCCGCGTCGTTCCAGGAGGCGATCGCGCATGCGGACGCCATCGACGTGTTCGAGGGCGTGACGCCGATCGCACGCGTGCAGATCGAGGGCGTTGCGCTGCTGCAGATCATCAAGCACTGCCACGAGAGCGCGCCGACGGCCGTGGCTGGCTCGCTGCTCGGTCTCGAGAACGACGACGCGACGCTCGAAGTGACGAACAGTTTCCCGTCGCCGCCGCGCTCGGAGAAGAAGCGTGAGGCCGAGGAGTACCAGATCGAGATGATGAAGAGCCTGCGCGAAGTGGGCATGGACAACAACAAAGTCGGCTGGTACCAGAGCGTGCTCATGGGCACGTTCTGCACGAGCGCGCTCATCGAATCGCAGTTCCAGTACCAGCAGACGCTCGGTCCGAACGCCGTTTGCCTCGTGTACGACGCCGCCGAGACCGCCAAGGGCTCGCTCAGCATCAAGGCCTTCCGCCTCAAGAAGTCCTTCGTTGCCGCTTACAAGGCCGGTGTGTTCACCAAGGAGAGGTGCGTTGTGATAGCCACGCCCATGTACTGAGGTATGAGGCGACCTGCATTGATTGTTATTGACACTGTGATTACTTGCTGCCTTGTTGATGATACAGCTTTGCGAAGGAGGACATTCGGTCCACGACGGTCTTCGAGGAGCTGCCGATCCAGGTGCACAACTCGGACGTGGTGAACTGCTGGTTGCAGGACGTGGTGCACTCGAACGAGAGCGTGGCGGCCAACAGCTTCGAGCGCCTCGACCTGGCCACGAACGCCTACCTCGAGAACAGCCTCAAGAACATCAGTGTCTGGGCCGACGAGCTCGCGCAGGAGCACTACAAATTCCAGGGTTACGAGCGCGCATTACAGAAGCAGCGCGTGGCGTACCAGCAGTGGCAGAACCGACAGCGCGAGGAGAACAAGCTTCGCCGCGAGAACGATGACGAGCTGCTCCCGGAGGAGGACGCCAACTTCTTCAAGTCGGTGCACCAGCCCTCGCGCCTCGAGTCGCTCCTCATCACCAAGCAGATGAACACGTACTGCGAGCACATCAACCGGTACGCCGGCAAGTCCTTCCAGAAGCTCTTCCTGGCGCAGAAGTTCCACAAGGACCAGTAAGCGCTCTGGTGATGGCTTGCGGGAGTCCAGAGAGAGTGGCTAGCTTTGAAGGATGTCCTGTCGTCCACCAAGTTGTCCTCTTTCGAGATAGACACTTGGAGGACGTCGGGTAGAAGGGCAACCAAGAGACAAGGTCGCTGGTGAGGTTGTGGACGTCTTCATCTCTCTCTGTGAGCTGGTGGACGGACGGAAGGTAGTTTTGTGGTGACAGACGGACGTGTAGCAGGTAGGTAGACGCCGAGGGGAGCTTTCCCTCTTTTCATGTTTTCCGTCTCTTGGGTTTGGAAACTGGTAACTGGGAAACAACACACTCTCGCTGTTGCTAATATTCATTTTCTATATAGCTCGAGTTGTTGTTCTACCTTACGTTCTTCCTCTTGTCCGTCCTTCCTTGCAGTCCTAGCATGCAGCCATGTAGGCTGGATGGCACGAGCCTGACGTCACGGCTCGGTCTTGGGTCTGCTAGTCGGCTTCGAGTCGACTTGCGCAGCGCCGCTGTAGAGGTTGTAAATGTGCGGGTTGGTCTTGATCTCAGCGACCTCGTCGTCCATCTCGGCGGCGCGCTTCACGAGCCGCTCCTTCACTGAGAGCATGCGCTCGGGGACGAACTTGATCGTCAGCGCCTGCACGAACGCGTGCCACGACTCGCTCTTCTGGAAGAGATCTTGCTGCCGCACAGACGCACTAGTACCAGAGTGTCCTCTTGTAGTGGACACACTGCGATTGCCAATCACCGGATTGTTCTTGGGCGTCAGTACTGATGTGTCGCCATTACGGATGAACTCGAAGAGCGCACAGAGCTGGTTCATCGTCTCCATGGGCACGACAGCCTGGTGTCCATTAGCACTCGAGCCTTCCCGGATGTCCACATGGACAGCTTGCAAGTCCATACGGGAGAGCACCCACTTGATGCGGTGCAGCAGCATTTTATCGTCGTTCGAGGTAGTCGTGTGTCCATCCGAGGTGGACGCATTGTGGACCTCTAGCTCCATCTCGTCCAAATCGATCTTGTCCATGAGCTCCTTGCGCTTGCTCACATGCAAGCTAATAACGTCCTTCAGATCCTTCGAGAGCAACGGGTTGTCCTTGTACATCTTCTCGATCCTGTCCACCGTGCCCGGGTGGATGTGGCGCACGGCCTCGAGCATGCCCTGCACGCGCGTGATGTTCTGCTCGGCCGTGTGGATCCCGAAGCGTGTCACCTGTGTGGCCTCGTGCAATTGCGCCAACTCTCTCTGCTTCTCGTCGAGCTTGGCCTCCAGCTGCGCAATGGACGCCTGGAGCGCTGCGATGTTCTCTTGGTAGAGCTTGGCGTTCACCTCGAGGCCGAGACACATGCGCTTCTGGTCCTCGAGGCTGCGCAGCAAGTGGATCTGCGAGTGGATGCCCTCGACGTTGCCAAAGAGCACCTGGTGTTTCCAAAGCCGAAAGAAGGTGTACTTTGTATGGCGTCGCTGTCTACGCTCGTAGGCCAGACAGATGGTCTCCTTGGCCACGCGGTTGGCCTTCTGCTTGGCCGCGTACACGTACCAACACCTGAAGGGCGTCTGGAAGATGCGCCGGCAGTAGGCTTTCCACTCCTCCACAACGTTCTCGCGCAGCGCGTGCTGGTACTGCGCCCTCACGTGCCACTTGCGCAGCAACCTGATCAAGTTCTCCTTGGTGTTGTCCTCAAACAACTTGCGCACGCGGCGGATGCGCTGGCCGTAGGTCGCCCACGCGCGCAGGTGCTTGAGCTGGTTCGTGCGCCGGTAGTGCGCGTCGATTTTGCGCAGGTTGTGGTGCTTGTCAAAGCGATCGAGCGTCCGTCTCTCGCTCACGCGCGCAATGGCCTTGTCCACCTGGGCGGCACGGAACACTGGCAGCCACGCGCTCCAGATCTTGAAGATGCGCTTCTTGCGGTCGTGCGCCATGGCTAGTTGCACCTTTTGCTTCGCCGGCAGGAACTCGAGCGTGTACAAGAGCTTGAAGAACATGCGCAGCACGTGCACGTGGTGCCTGCCGCGGATCACCCGGATGTTCTCCTTGAGGAACTCGTCGTGCACCATCTCGGTCGTGATGAGCTCGAACCGCTCGAGGCGCTCGAGCCGCTGTCTGGCTTCGAAGTGCCGTTTCTTTGAGTCTGCAGTGACTTTCTTGCGACTACGAGGCCCCAAAGCCATGCTCTTCCACGAGACAAACACGCCCTTGACGAGCGTGCGCTGCTTGAGCTGGAACTTGCGCTCGGTCTCCTCGAGGCGCCGCATGCGCAGCGGCAGATTCATGAGCACGACGTCGCGCAGTTCGGCCAGTACGCGCCGTAGTAGCGACCGCGTGCGCTCCTCGTGCATGAGCAAGATCTGCCGGTTAATGAACTCCTCGCGCGCCGAGAACTGCTCGACATAGAGCAGCAACAGGAAGCACTTGCGCGAGCGCCAGGTGCCTAACGCGCGCTGAAACTTTTGGAACCTGCGGCGCGTGACGAAGGCGCGGCAGAGCATCGCGATCTTCGTGGCCGCAAGCTGTCGTTGCTTGTCGCCCGACGCCACCTCATAGAAGACGCGGTCGAGCCGCCGCACGGTCGAGCGGATCTCGCGCACTGCGTGCGTCATGTGCGCCCCTGCGATGGGGTTTACACTGGCGGAGGAGGCGGATTTGCCTCTGGACTTAGAGGCAGAAGCAGAGTAGATCTCGTTCATGGACTGCTTGAGGTAGCTGTCAATCTCCTGCTGGTGATACGTGCGCTCATTGTCGCCACTATGAGCTCTAGATCGAGAGCCTTCGGTGGACGTTGCTAGCGAGCGAACGCGCTTGTCGAGTGCGGCCACTTCACCCGCGAGCTGCATCATGTACTCGAGGGACGCTGAGCCACTTGCTGCTGCTGAGGCTGGTGATTGAGTCAGTGGCTCCGCGGACATGGAGATGCTGGCATTGCGCCGTTCGCCTGGTCCGGCCAGCGTTGCAGGACCTGTCCAGTGGTGAAGAACCAGGAGGTCAGTCGTGAGTCCCAACGCTACGTTAGCGCAACTATGCGAACGTACGTGATTGTTGTGCTGCTGTACTAGACTTCTTCACCGTGCCGAGGCGCCTCGTCACACCTGTTGATGGCGCAGTGCTGGCGCTGCTCCGCTGGGTGTCGCCATTCGCCTGGTCTCCTGCGGAAGAGCCATTGACCACGCGCGCGAGCAGCACTTCCTCCAGCGACCTGGTGTTTGGCGGTAGCCGCGACGTCTTGCGCACCATCTCTCCTACTATCGCTAGTTGTTTAGGATGGAGTCGAGAGGAAACTGAGTTCACCAAGAGACACTGAGAAGATCCCCTTGATGAGTGAGGGTGGTCTGAAGTGGCTACATTTCCCAAAGATGTTCGTAACCAGTAGTTACAAACATCACGCGGACAAGAAACACCAAACAAATGACTCATTTGGACTTGTTGCGCATGGAACGCTGCGCCGGCAAGACGAAGAGCCCTGCGGCTACGAGGCCACCGCCAGTGGCACCAGCACCACCAAATGTTGGAGGCCATGCCATAGCATTGGTGCAGAAGCAGCGACTGACCAGCAGTAAGTGCGACAGCAAGGCGCAGAGCGACCGCCGCGAGAAGATCCGCCAAGCGCTCGCGCGCTTTGGCTTTGCAACGTTACGAGGGCTGCAAGGGCCAGCGCTTCGCAGCGTTCTCAAGAAGCAGGACACGCTCGTGCTCATGCCCACGGGTGGTGGCAAGTCTCTCTGCTACCAGCTGCCTGCACTGCTGCTGCCTGGTTTGGTCGTCGTCGTGTGTCCGCTGCTGGCGCTCATGCAGGACCAGGTGGCGGCCCTTCGGCGCAAGGGCATTGGGGTCGAGATGCTCTCGTCTTTGGCAGCAGACAAAGAGAAGCGAGTGATCCACGAGGCATTGCTGTCTCAGGCTCAGCAGGAGGGCAATAGTGCCCACCAAGGTGTCCACCTCCAGCAGCAACAGCGCATCGACCTTCTTTACACGACACCCGAGTCGCTGTCCACCAGTGGCGTCCAGCAGCTACTTCACCAACTCAACCAGCGCAAGGCGCTGTCACTGTTTGCGATCGACGAGGCGCACTGCATCAGCTCCTGGGGTCACGACTTCCGGCCTGCGTACCGCCAACTGGGCGATCTCCGCACAAAATTCCCAACGATTCCATTCATCGCACTCACCGCAACAGCCACACAGGCCGTGCGTGAGGATATCCAGCAGCAGTTGCGTCTGGAAGCCAATGCGAACGTGCTGTTAGCAGACTTCAACCGCGTCAACATCTCGTACAGCGTTGTCGAGAAGGAGACGCTCGCGGACCCAGTCCAGGCGCTGCACAACTTTATCCAGACGCACCACAAGGGCGCCAGTGGCGTCATCTACGTGCACAAGCGCAGCGACACGGACGCTCTGGTTCAAAGCCTTAGAGATCGTGATCGCAGCCTCAAAATCGCTGCGTTCCACGCCAAACTCCCGCAACAGGAGCGCGAGCAGGTGCTGCAGGATTGGCTCACGGGCAAGATACGCATCATCTGCGCCACGATCGCCTTTGGCATGGGCATTGACCACGCGAGCGTGCGCTTCGTGGTGCACTGGAACACGCCAAAGACGCTCGAGAACTTTTACCAGGAGTCTGGACGAGCGGGGCGAGATGGAAACCCGAGCCAGAGTGTGCTCATGTACTCGCCCAGGGACTACGAGCTCTTCAAGTTCTTTCTGGACAAGGTGGACGATAAAGTGGACACTAGTGAGGACACTCACGTCCACAAGACGAAGACGCTGGCCATGAAGCGCAAACGACAGCAGCAGCATGCGCTGGAGCTGCTGGACAGCGTCAAGACGTTTGTGACCAAGAAGGAGTGTCGGCGGCAAGCCCTGCTGCGCTACTTTGGCCAGCAGATTGCGGTCGCGGACTGTAAAAAGTCCTGCGACGTGTGCAATCCGCTGCTGAATTTCTTCCGCTACGAGGAGAAAGCGAGTGCCGAGGAGCGTTCGGCCATGAGCTTCGCGAAGGCGTCGCTGCGTTTGCTCAGACAGCACGAGCAGAATGACTCGAGAGGCAACACGAAGGAGAAGAAGAAACGACAGCGAACGGGAGACTTGCGGCGTGCGAACTTGATCAACGGCCATGCTGGCGCCTATGTGCCCGAGGAGACAAGGTCCGTCGTGGTGCGTGAAGACAGCGGAGGAAACCAGCGCTCTCTCGCAGCCGAGGGCTTTGTCGCAGTGAACGGCGCTGCGAGCTCCGATGATGATGAAGACGGAGAGAGAGAACACGGTGGTGGTTCGTATACTGAGCTCATGGCCGACATTGTCGCGCAATCCAGGCGGAAGCGAAATGCGGATTCTGGTATTGAACGCACGCTCGACGCCCTCGAACGAGCCGAGCATGAGGCGGAGGCGAACACCAGCAAAGCCCGCGTGAGGCGCTGGTGACGAGCACCTGAGGCTCTAGGACGTATCAAAATTGTCTTCTCCATTGGGTGATTTAATAATTATAATGAGCATTCTTCTTCTCTCACAGCCGTCGGTCGGGTTTGAGCTCAATCGTCCGGCGAGACCAGTCAGTCTCGGTGGACGAGACCGCGCTCGGACTGGACGCGCTGAACCGTGCCTTCAGGGCTTCACCGGAACGCTTGCTCAGCACTTTCGAGCCGGCTTTGCGCAGACAGTAGGTGAGTTCGAGCGCGCTCGGGCGCTGGCTCGGCTCGAAAGACAAGCAGCGCATGGCGATCTCGAGCACCTCTGGTGGACACTCGGGGGAGAACCGGGGCTTGAGCTGTCCTTTCGCCACGCGCTTGCGGATCGCCGCGTCGTTCAGCGGGCGACCGTCGCGCCTGCTGCGCAGGTCCTCGTACGGCAACTGCAGAGTGTCCAACTCACAGAGCAGCACGCCAAACGCATAGATGTCGACGGCCTCCGAGTAGTGCGTGTACGCCAGGAGCACCTCGGGTGCGATCCAGCGGATAGACCCCGACGTCTGTGTGAGCAGGTGGCGCACTTCGTCCATCACGACGTCCTCCTGGTCAACCCCCGGTGGTGTCCCTGGTCTGTTGGTTCCAGAAGTGTCTCCTTTTTGTGGACGATGGACATCACCAGGTGGACGACTTGTGGATGTTCCTCCTTCTTCTCCACCTAGGTACTTTGAAATACCAAAGTCGCTCAGCTTGGCCTGCAGATTGTTGTCCAGCAGGATGTTACGGGACTTGAGGTCGCAGTGCACGAGCACCGTGTCTAGCGAGTGGATGTACGCGAGTGCCTCGAGCACATCGAGCGCGATGTGGAACTTCTCCAGGCTCCACTGCGGTCCCAGCACGGCTGAGCCGCGCTCGTTCTCACGCTGTCTGTGCAAGAAGCTGCGCAGGTCCTCCTGCGGCATGTACTCCATCACACAGAGGATCGTCGACTCGTCCTTCCAGGCTAAGCCAAAGAACGCGACGATGCGCGGGTGGTCGAGCCGAGAGAGCACCTTGATCTCCATGATGAACTTGCCCATAATCACCGGGTCGACCATGGCCGGGTGCTTGTGGTAGAACAAGTTCTTGCTCGGCTTGAGTTTCTTCACGGCCACCTTGTCGAGCCGATACGTGGCCTCCCAGACCTCCACGAACGTGCTCATGGCCAGACACGTCTCGAGCTGCACGCTCTCGTAGTCGACGCGCCAGGCCATGAGCTCCTCGTCGACCCAGACATTATCCCCGCCCGGTACTTTGAAGCTGCTCGTGAACACGGAGCGGCTCAGCAGACTCAGGTTGCTTCTGCTTGCCGTGTTGAGTCTCAGGCTCTTGCTCGCCTCGTTCTGTGCCACCTCGTACGGGACATCGAGGAAGACGAGGTCGTCGTTGTCGCCTCGGGCGCTCAGACCGGTGGGGGAACCTAGGCACGCGATGGACTTGGGCGAGGTCGCATCATTACCACCACTTCGAGACTTGGCGCGATGTCTTCGCACGCCCTTAAACACAATAATGCCAATCACGAGCGCCATGATGAAGCTTGCAAAGATATATACGACCTGGAGCTTGTCGCCGCGCGACCCGGCCTTGACCGTGTCGCCTCCGTTGTTGTCTGACGTCGAGTTGGGCGCCACGGTTTGCGTGACGATCGGCAGCGGTTGGGTTGTGGCCTTGACGCAGACCTTGTACTCGTGAAGGCTCTGCTGGTCGTCGATCGGACAGGACGCGAACGCGCTCTGCTGGATGCGGAACTTGGTCAGGCTCGCTAGGAACACGAATTCGTCCTCGGAGAGCGCCCAGGGTCCGATCGGGTTGCCCGTGAGGTACCTAGAGAGTCACAAAGAGACCAATCAAGCCTTCGTAAGACGGTGGCACGAGTCCAGTGAGCCATGAGGGGTGCGGTGTGTGACGTACAGTTCCTTGAGGCTGATGAGCGAGAACGCGGATCGTGGGACTGCGCGGAGCTGGTTGCCTGACAAGTCACTAAAGAATCGAGATGCGAGAACGAGATGTTAGAGATTGTCTCTATTGGAATGCCAGGGCTCCCAAGAAGTTAGCACAAGCGTACAGGACTCGGAGCTTTGGGAGTACAATGTCGCAGTCCTGGAGCGCGTTGGAGGACAGATTTCTACCCAGCAAGACACATTGAAACAACACATTGTCCACCATAGGTTGTCAGATCATTGATGTTCACCTCTGAGCGACATGACGAAGTCAGAGACCACGGTGTCCACACGTACAGGATCTCAAGCGACGACTGGGTACTCGAGAGACTGCAGTTGGTGAAATTGTTGGACGCGAGCCGCAGTTCAGTCAGCATAGGAGACGAAGCGGTGAACGCCACGACGGTCGACATGTTTCGCAGCCGATTTCCGTCCAGGTCTCTAGTTAAACAAAGGAATTAAACGAAGCACACGACTGTTAGCTACTGAGACGAAGAACTGCATGCACTCACAGGCTCTCAGAGCACGCACAAGACTTGGATCTTCGATCTGATGGACGCAGACGGCGCCTCGAGCGCCGTGATCGTGTTCCACGACAGGTTGAACATGCGCAGCTCGGGCATCACCTCAATGAGCTGCACGGGCGCACTCAGCAGGTCACAAGCGGCCAGGTGCCTAGGCATCTCAAGCACGCAAGGTCAGTCTAGTTTACCTCTCAGTCAAGTTTCAGATAGTGAAGGTGTGTACGTACAGCTCGTTGATGCTCAGACTCACTTGGTTCGTCACGTTGAGCTGTAGCTGCGGGTTCCCACTGAGCACGACTCTCTTGAGCCTGCTGAGGCTGAACACAAAGTCCGGGATGCGGCGTAGTGTTGGTATCCGCTGCAGCGATCTGTTGTCCACAACAGCACGACACTCTGTCAGGTCTCTTTATCTAGCTATAGGCTTGTAAGAAGATATAGACAATGGCGTACATGGACTGGAGGTTCAGCAGACTGCACGTGAACTCGGAGATCGGGTTCTGGTCCAGGATCCTGAGCCAAGCAGTGAGGTGAGTTTGAGAAGCCTACGGCAATTGACATAGAGCCTAAGTGGGACGTACAGTGTAGTGAGACTCGCGTTGAGCGGCTGAGTCGTCGACGTCGGATCTGTGCAGGTCGTGACGAGATTGCGCGAGAGGTCGAGCGTCTGGAGCTTGAGCATGCGCCAGATCGTCTCGGGCACCTGGAAGAACTCGTTGTTGCTCACGTCTCTATTCGGATCATGAGGAGGATGACAATCAGGTTAGTCGCTAGCCATTCATGCAGTCAGTGACGATGGACTTGACGTACAAGAGCTCGATGGGCGAGTCCTGGAACTGCGCAGGCAGGCGCTGGAGCAGGTTGTTGGGCAGTCTGCTGCGCTTATTTCATAGTGAAGACACAAACATACACCACTGGGTTAGCTATGGATAGCTTGCTTGTAAATCAGCAACAAGTGTGAACAACTGATCCCTCAACGTTACCATTCTCTAAGTTGGCGCAGCTCGTAGATCGCGCTCGGTATCTCCTGTAGGTTGCAATTCGAGCACGTACTGAGCAAACGCAGCACGCAACACACACGCGCGACAGCTTGTGAGACGACATCGCGCAAGACACAGAGAGCAAAGTGGTGGTGGAGACAAGGACGTACAAGGACATAATGCTCTGGAAGGAGGCGAGCGAGCCGCCGAAGACCTCGACGAAGTTGAGGTTTGCAAGGTACCTGGTACGATACAACAGAAACAACAACAGCAGCGCATAAGGATCAAGCACACACACCTACGGAGAGTTTCATAGATCGATCATATGTGAGACGTACAACGAGCGCTCATCTGGCTGAGCAACCACGGCGCTCGCTCCAAGCGTCGCGTTGCTGATGTTGAGCGCGAGAATTGTGGCGACGTGGCTTGGCTTGTGTGAGCGACGGCCGACGCTACTGCCGTGCGTCGAGTCAGTCAGCTAGTGGTGCGAAGGAATTCGAAAGCGCTGCTGCTGGGAGAGCGAGACCGGTTCTCTGAAATACACGGAGGAAGGAGAGAACTGAAAGGATGGATGGATTGAAGATCCCGACGTGAGCGAAGGGTCGCGAGTGAAGCCTGCAAGGGATAGCACGCGGAGACCCACTCGCTCGTCAGAAGAACGTCGAACGTGGCGTTTCGATCGAAAGTCGGAAGTTGCTTCAACAGACCAAGAGGTGGGCGATTAAGAGCCACCAAAGCACACGCGAGGCTCGTGTACTGAAGAGGTTTTCTATTCATTACGCACCTTGTAGCCTCGGCGTTGCAAACGCAAGTAGCGCAATATGTATCCAGATCACGAACCCCGAGCGTAATGGACCCTCCTTATCTGCCTGCACACATGGACCCGCTTGCGTATGCTGGTGCTGCTGATGTTGGTGCACATCGAAAACGTAGAAAGCGTCTGCAGTTGTTTCTTTCCATAGATGCTGCATATCGGACGAGCGACAAAGACATCGCCTTTATTCCGTGGAAAGACGCTGGATTCATAGTGTGCGAGTCTATGGATCGGTTTGAACGAATGACGAGGGCAGACCTCAAAGAAAGAGCGTTCATGACGACGATGGTTGGACTTCGGCTACGGTAGTAGTGTCACCCGAGCGGCGCTCAGGAGCTCAGGGAAATCACGACGTAGCCAACGAGCAGTTCAAGACCAGCAGCCAAGGTGGTAGGTAGCGATGTCAAGGTGGTAGGCGGAGCTGAGCAGCATCTGCTCGCCTTGGCTGAGCGAGAACTCTGTGTGTTGGTACCTGCAGTATTAATATCAGCAGCCCAGGATTACCCACCTATATGTCTTACTACTGCTACTGGGCTGATGGTTATCGTTCTCCAGATAGAACCACACGCATCACGAGAGACTCGCAATGGCCGACTGCCAAATCACTAGTCAACCTCTCTATCAGGCCTCCGTCCAGCCATGATTGCACTCTTCCGGAGACTCGGGCGTCGCGTCACAAGCACCTGGGAGTTCCTCCAGGTCGAGCTCCACGGCAAGTACTCGGTCGAGCGACTCTTCAACCTGCGGCTGTACAATGAGAGCACTAGCACCACCCGCGCAGTAGCGATCCTCTTCCTCACGCCACTGTCATGTCTCCTAGCGATCATCGGTACGGAGATGATCCCGCTCGAGGCGTCCGAGAAGGTACTGAAGCATAGTGCCACGTTTTGGATTCGCGTGTTTCTCATCACGTGGATGATGAACTTCACGGTACTCGAGCAGTGCCAGTACCTTGTGCCCAGGTTGTCCATGTTCGCGTGACAGAACGTGCTCGTGTCGCTCTTCTCCGGCGGTGGTGGAGCGTACATCACTCTCGGGCTCGCGCATGTGGTCGAGTACCCACTGCCGTTCTTCACAGCACTTGGTTCGCCTGGGTCTGTGTGCTCCTCATAAGTGCGTCCACGTTTATGTGAGGGAGGCACTTTCGCGGCAACCCGATGCTGCAGACCGAAGTAAAGAACTACGTGCTGGTGGCGTGCGCACAGCTCACGATGACGTGTACCCGGCGTACAACTTTGCGTTCGTGAGCTTGTCGCCGTCGTCGCAGACCGCGTTCGCGATGCTACTGCCCGTGATAAAGCTGCTGGCGAAGAATGTTATGAGCTACCTGTTCAGCGCCACCGAGGACTTCAAGCCCGAGATGGTGATCTTTAATGTCGAGGTCTTCCACGTGCTCTTCGTCTCGTTCTGCATGCAGAGTGCGATGTCCATCTACACGACGCTGCTGCTCATTGCGGCCGACTTCATCCAGGCGACCGTGTCGCTTTTCTATGACGTCGACGGCGTGCTCAAGGACATTCAAAAGGTGGTCATCGACACGCAACTGGCTGTCAACCACTCTTCACAACCGACAGGCGATCAATGCCTCGAGCACCAGCTCAAGGACAAGCGCAGGCTCGTCCGCGACTGGACCACGCTTGACCTCGTCGTGAAGATCGTGTAGAGCGACAGGCAGCTCCAGGACGAGAGCTCTGAGTTCCGTTTCCAGTCGCAGACCAACTCGGCGAGTCTCTATGAAGTAAGTGGACACCACGCCTCTGGTTCCAGGTATATGAGTGGAGGGCGAGGATACAGTCCAAGCACATGTTTACGGCCAGCGATCGCTCCGCCAGGAGCTTAAGATGGTCTAAGGTGGCGATCACATCAGTGCGAATGAGCGTCTCGCATCCAGTAGGGACGGCGTGGCCGCCACCGCCACTGCCCTAATAGCAATACCTACAACAGCCGCACGAACAGCAGCCTCCTGATTCGTGAGCAATGTACTTTTCGCTGCTCTTCACGAGCTTTGAGCTGCTAGAGCCCACGGCCGAGGAGCAGTAGTTCATCGCCACCATGAGTGCGGTCAAGAAGGTGTTGTACGTGCGCAAGATGCTCCAGCTGCTGCACCTGACCGAGTACCTGCTGCTCATCGAGTTCACGGAAGTGATGACCCCGATTGGCTACTGTACGTGGACGGTTGTTATTTTGCTGTCCGTATGTCCACATGATGATTCATATGTTTATTGAAGAACTCATTATCCATGTCATGTGGACACTATTGTCTCTCTCTCACACAGGTATCTACCTGATGGTGGTATTCTACCTCCCGAACCGCGCATTCTACTCGCAACTGAGCTCGATCGACAACGCGCAGCTGGTCAAGAAGATCTCCAACGTGCTCATCTACGCGTCGCTCGACATGCTCTCGTTCTTCTACATGAGCATCCTTGTGCACCGCAAGCTCAAGATCTCGCCTGTGCACCAACTGGCGTTCGTCATGAGCTCACAAAAGCAGTTCGTGCAGTCGAAACTCATCCTCTGGGTCGTCTTCTCGGTGTAGACGGCGCTGCAGCATTTTGGCGTTGACTACAGCTTCCAGTTCGCCTGGCTGCACGCGGCGCCGCAGCCAGCGACCTAGCTAACTGTATGAGCGAGACGTGAGACTTCGTATGGTGCATCATATTAGACTGGACGCAATTCACTCTGGCACAATGTGCAATGCATTGGAAATGGCTGTGTTCATTGCGTGGATCGAGGGATTATCACTTTGGCTACTCGTGATTCGCATGACGTGCACTCGACCCATCTCTACAGTCAGAAAAGGACTCGTCCAAGCTGAGACTACATGTATAGCGTAGAACCTAAAAAGAGATAGGCTCTGTTGATCTCAGCCGAGACGGCCCCAATCAACGTGCGCTTGTGGCCGGCTCCCTTCTTCAGGTAGCACGCCGACTTGCCATCCGAGTTGTAGTTGACGAACGTGTACGCCTTGCAGCGTTCGTCCCCTGGCACTTGGCGCAGCACGTCTCAGGCAGAAGACCGTAGGTGGTCAAGAGGTCGTCACCGTAGAAGTCCACGTTCACCTCTTGCTTGCCACAAAGGCAGTCGATTGATCAGCACTGGTAGTTGGTCGTGCTCCACGGCTAGCAGTAGTCGTCTGTACCAGCGCAGCACTTGATGGCCGTCGTAGCGCTGCCGCACTATTCACCCGTTGGAACGCACGAGGCTGGAGCTGCCTGTGCAGTTGCCGCGGTAAACACAGCGGCAGTAACGGCGAAGAGCGCGGTGACCTTGAGCAGCATGGCCTTGTGAAGGCACCGCTTGGTTAATTGTCAACTGGACTGGTTTGAATGAAAAGTGAGACCTCGACGTTTCAGAACCGCAAACACTGTGCAGGTTTTAGTGAGTGTAACATCTCTTGGAGCTGCATGCACAGTTGGCCAACCAGTGGAGTCCAGTGCAGAACCATCATCTTTGGAGCTGTTGGAGACATGAGTCCGTTCCTGTTTGCTAATAAATCAGTTTTAAATTCTTGGCTGAGGACGCGTGATGGTCAGTACTCGCCGCGCGAGAAATTGGACACCGTGATTTGGGGTCACCCTGATTTGGAATGCTGCTATGGCCTCGATGACGGTATCAAATCGTCCGTTATTTACTGACGCTCGCAAGCAATGACATTTAATGCCAGCGATGGCCTCTTGTGCCACACAGGCATGTACGGCTTCTCCTAGTGCGCAAGCAGTTGGAAGTTGAAACACAACTCAGGCGTTAGTTGAATGTTTATGAATTTCATTTCGAGACATGGTGAATTATAAACTGACCACCACAACACAAATCTGGACATGAATGAGCAAAATTGTTTTCTTTACCCTCAGAGGAGAGGACCACGCCGCCGCTCTGTCATTCCCAATGACGACAGATAGCGACGACTCGTCCATGTGCAAAAGCGAGCGTCCACTTGGTGAGACGCTTTGATATATGCGGGTGTCCTCTTTCAAGCACGAAGTCTACTGAGCTGGCCAAGTCAGTTAGTTGACGATGCCCGAGACGGCGCCGCTCGAGGCGCGGCGCTCGCCCGTACCGCTCTTGAGGTAGCACGCCGGCGAGCCCGGGTTCGTGTTGACGAACGTGTAGGCCTTGCAGCCCGCCGTCTGCTTGCACTGGTTGCAGCACTCACCCGGAGAGAGGCCGAGCACATTGCGGATGTCGCTGCCGTAGAAGTCCACGTCCGTGAACTGCTGCGAGCACTGCGCCGGCACCTGCAGGCACTGGTAGTACCACTGGTTCCACGGCTGGCAGTACGCGCCCGCCGGGCAGCACGTCGTGCCCTGGCTCGAGCCGCAGTTGCCGCCCACCGGCGTCGAGCACACGGGCTTCGGGTTCGTCACCACTGACGAGACCGCGCCGACCACGTTGCGCACGGAGCCCGTACCCTTCTTCAGGTAGCACGCCGACCTGCCGTCTGCGTTGTAGTTCACGTACGTGTAGGCCTTGCAGCCGGCCGTATCGGCACACTTGGCGCAACACTCGGCGGGCAGGATGCTGTACACCGTCGCGAGGTCGTCGCCGTAGAAGTCCACGCCGACCTGCTGCACGCCGCATTGCTGAGGCGCGGGGCGGCACTGGTAGTACGTCGGGTTCCATGGCTGGCAGTACTCACCGAACTGACAGCACTGGGCGCCCTCAGAGGCACTGCCACAGTATCCACCCGATGCTACGCAGTTAGTCAGAGCTGGAGTTGGAGCTGGGGTGGGCGCAGGAGTCACTGGCGTAGGCGTCACAGGCGCTGGCGTCACAGGCGCTGGCGTCACAGGCGTAGGCGTCACAGGCGCTGGCGTCACAGGCGT
>JAASGT010000213.1:0-38126 GCA_023334315.1 Globisporangium alternatum | reverse complement strand
GGTGCAGATCCAAACTGCGTTGGCGAGCACGGCTACTGTGGACTGTACCGTCGAACACCGCTGCACTGGGGAGCTGTGAATGGTGCAGTGGTCGCGGTCGAGATGCTGCTCGAGGCTGGTGCAGATTCGAATTTCCAGGATAGTCAGGGCCGTACGCCACTGCACTGGGCGGCGTCAGTGAATCGCGCCGCGGTCGTGAAAGTGCTGCTCGAGAAAGGTGCAGACCCGCAGCTGCGAGACTGGAACAACATGACGCAAGGAGCACATGGCGCGTGGGAACAACCGACGACGCGCGATCAACCAAACGAACATGAGCATGGTGGGCGGCGCTCCGGTGTCGTCTGCCTCGTCGGACTGGGATATCTCGACGCTCGGCGACGGCGGCTTCGTGTTCATCTCGCACGGCGAGAAGCATCACAGCTTCGCGCAGCGCATCTACGACCGGCTGACGGAGAACGATGTGCCGTGCGTGCTCGACGGCACGCAGGTGTATGAAGACATGGGCGATCGCATCTTCGCCGCAAAGGAGGCGATCCTCAAGTGCGCGACGTTCCTCGTCGTGCTCTCGAGCAAGACGGCGTCGAGCGAGACCGTGAAGGACCAGCTAGCGTTTGCCGAGGACAAGGGTAAGCCCATCATGCCCATCCTGCTCAACGACATGGAGATCGGCCTAGACAAGCACTACACGCTCTCGCGCGGCGAGCTCTTCCACTTCACGCCCGAGCTCGGCTTCAACGCGAGCTTCACAAATCTGTTGGTGTGCGTGCGACAGCATGTTCCCATCGTGTCCTTAGGGTGTGCATCAACTTTGCTTGCCGCTTCTGGTGAGCGTGGCTCGAGTCTCGCGAGTCTCAGCAACAACAGCAGCAACACGCCGTCGTTCTTCGTGATCTCGCAGATGCCCGAGCTCTCGCGCACGCTTGTGCGGAGCAACACGGCTTCGCCATTGGCATGGGGTGTTTCATTGGTCGCTGGCAAGGGAAGTAGAGATACAATCGTGTGAATGGCGTGACGCAAACATCAAAGGTCGCTTTTATTAAAGTGAGCACGCAGAGTACGGTATGTACTACGCTTTGGCTCTTTGTGTCAATCGGAAGCGTGTGGGTGTTGTCGTTAGACCGACAGCTGATGACTCTAGTGCGTACAGAGTCAGTAATAGTCAGATAGTAGCTGCGCGAATGGCCGACCGAAGATGGTACCAGCATTGCAGCTCAAGGTTGACGCGGGTACCCGAGGTTGCCGCAAGCCAGTAGTTGGACAAAATCCGTGCCCAATCGAGGATGAGGCAGATTCGTTGATGGCGCGGAGGCGAGAGACAAACAGTTACGAGAGCGAGGACGAGTTGCATGTGCAATTAGGTAAGCGAATGCTGAAGTGAGATGAATACGGTCAGCTCCAGAGCTTGGATTTGTTCACTTGTGCCGCTGCGTGGATGTGCTCGTAGAGTAGCTTCTCCTGGCTTAGCTCAGACGAACTCTTCTCGCGTCCGTCTCTACTGGTGTCATTGGCGATGATGATGGGGTAGATCTGCACAAATTCATTCGTGAACTCAGTGGTTGGTGGCACTGGATCAGCACCAGCCGTCAGTTTCAGTGCGCTGCTTGATCCTGCACTTGCACAATCAGCTTCTGGGTTGCAGGGCGAGATGCGATTCCGCTTCTTCTGGAAGATGTTTCGGATGCTCGGGAGCTTCACCGGAGGCTCAGCCGCTGATGCTGCTCCACTCAATGACTGTAGTTTGATCGGCTGCTGTTGGAGACTTTGATTCCCATCAGAGGTGTCTTCATCAGTGTCGTCGTCGTGACTCTCACTGCCGTTGTCAGATTCAGAGCCAGCAGGGTTGTCGTCTTCGCTATCATCGCGTTGCGCATCACCATTGTCTTCGTCATCCCCACCTTGTTCTGGATGATCAGCTTGAGCTAGCAACTCGGTCGAGGACTTCTGCGTCTCGCTGGTTTTGCCATCAAATCCCTGGTTTTGTGTCGAGTCACCACCACCACCACCTTTTACAGCAACAACTGACAGCTCGGCTTTCTTGGCGTTGACAACCGGCTGCGTCTTCCAGAGCCGCTTAGACCACTCGAGGCGATTTCCCTTCAGGAACGCGCGCTTCTTCTCGTTCGTGACGTCGATGAGCGTGAGCGTCGATGAGATGAGCGCACTCTTGATCTCGCGATCGAGCGGCGAGTCGCCCGCGAAGCTCGGCGCGTGGTTCACCTCGAAGAGCCACGCCTTGCCGCTCGCGTCGAGCATGATGTCGAAGCCGAGGACCTCGAAGCACTTTGGCCCCCACGTGGCGTCGTTCTCACCGAAGAAGCTCTTGTACGACGAACTTAGCTTGGGCTGGATGCACAACACTGTCTTGATCACGATGTCGCAGATCTGCGTCCACACGAGCTGGCTCGAGTACCGACCGGTGTCGTCCAGGAACTTCATGATCGCCGCGAGGCTGCGCTTGCTACCCTTGTTCTCGTCACTCGAGCTCGCCTGCTGGAAGTGCTTACTGCTCTTGTTGACTGCATAGCTATAATATCATCGATACGGCACCACGTTAGATCATAATTCTGTGGCACATGACGGTGCTACTTAACAACGGTACGTACTTTGTGAGGTGCATGCGCTTCTGGCTTAGGTTGCGCTTCGTCGGGCGCTGGAACGCGCTCGTACAGAAGCGCGCGAGGCCATTTTTGAAGATGAAGAGCTTAAGCGGATGCACGCTGAACACGAGTACGTAGATGCGCAGGTCGAACTTGAAGCCGTCGATGAGCAGCGGGTTGTCAATATATCTACGTTCGGAAGAAATATCAGTCAGTCGTTAGCATATCAGCTAGCCCAGCAGCAGCACACTGATCAACAATGAAACACATACCGCTGAACCACGCAGGGCTCTTTTGGAAGCTTGGCGAAGCTCTGCACGAGCGAGATGCCCTTTCCCTGGCAGAGCGTGCGCGGTTTGGTGATGAACGTCGCGCTCTTGGGTGCGCTCTCCATGCACTTTTGCAGCTCCACGCTCTCCGCTGGCAGCAGGAATGACCGCGGGAAGAAGTCAAAGTCGTCTGGGAGTACTTTACAGATCGCGTTCCTGTGTGGTTCACAAAGAGATTAGTCAAGTATGAGTTCATGAACGTCACAATACAGCAATGCATGGCACACGCACAGGTTGTTGGCGAGAAAGTCCTTGCGGCAGATCTCCTCCATGGCGGGAAAATGGTTGATCTTCTGGAATGCACTTAGTCGTGGCAGCTCGCGCAGCAGGTCGCCGCGGTCGCTCCACCAGATGTCCCACTTGGGTTTTGCATCTCCCTCCTTGGCCTTGACGAGGCGAAAGCCGCGCTCGCGCAAGCACTTGCGAATCACCGCGTAGCGGCACGCGGTGATATCGACGGTCACGCGACACACGCGCTTTTTGCGGCGGGATTGATTGCTCGTGCTGTCGTTGTTAAGGGTGATGGCACTGGTGCTGCTGACGCACGGTGCGGACTTTGTTGCTGCTGGTGTAGAGACACTGATGCGGCGTGTGCTGCTGGCCACTGAAGCGCTGGGCGCAGACGTGGAGCTGAGCGACTTGCGGCGCGCCATCGTGACTCGCAGTACTCTTCAGTGAGATTTCATGCTCATGCACACACACATGCACGAGCCTCAAAACGGTGATTGCGCGGTTGCGATATCAAATTTAGTAGCGAAAGCGTTTCTCGTGAGCTGTGCTGATCTAATTTTAACCGTTTGCCCTGTGGACTGCATGCGCTGAGGAACTCACCCGCGCAGTGCCGGTCACAACTCGATTCTGCCCTTCACGCCGAAATTGCGAGGTCCTGGGCGAGTCTTCGCATCACACGTTCACACCTGAGTTGCTCTGGCTATGGCCAGACAGTTGCGTACAGCTGTTCATCGTGACGCCTGAGCGAGCTGTCTGATGGATCCAAGTATGACGAGGCCGAGGCACGATCCTCCCACACACGAATAGTGATGTGGCAGGCAAATGGGTGAAGCAAGTGCACGTTTAGATGAAGAGAGAGAGAACGGCAAAGAAGCTTGCAGTGCTCAGTTGTTGCGTTCTCACTTTTACTCTGGCACGCATGGCAGCGTTGTTGAGTCTGGCACGTCCTGCAACCTCATCTGTCCGTGCACCTTCTCGCTGTGCTACTTCGAAGTAGCACTTGGACACACTAATAACATCGTTCGCTTCTCAGATCCTTGAAACTTATCAAAGCCAGAGGGTTCATAACTTTCTATCGTTTGAAAGGTCACTGTGGTGTAACCAATGGGTTACGCTCCAAAGCGACGCACATGCCAAAAGCCCAAAAGCTCATTCTGCACCTTCCACCAAGAGCCCCAGACGACAGACGACATGGTGCTGTTCCACGTGAAACGCGGCGACAAGAACGAGTTCCTGTACGAGGCGCCCATATCGACGCTCAACGACGCGCTCATCCGCGACCTCTGCTTCCTCAACAACACACGGCTGCGGCTGGCCGCGCTCGCGGATGCGCTGCCGGCGCTCGGGCAGTTCGGCGTCGCCAAGCTGTCGAGCGAGCAGGGGCTCGACCAGTACCAGGAGGACAATGCGACCAAGCCGCGCGGCGAGTTCTACGAGCCCGACCCCATGGGATTGCGCACGGGCGAGGGTGTGAGTGCGCAGCTGCGCGACGTGCTTCAGAAGGTCGCAGAGGACGCCAAGCAGTACCTCAACGCCAAGCAGCAGGTCGAGCGCAAAGTGTGCATGAGCCGCGAGGTGCTGAACGAAAAGCTCATGAACATTAGAGGCGCAGTGATGATGGCGTTTCCTATGGGGTTACCGGCTCATGATCCGATCAAGCTGCTGCTGGACGCCAAGGACGTCGAAGAGGCGCTCGCCGAGTCCTCGGCCGTGCTAGAGGTGACCCCCGAGGAGCACGCTGAGCTCTGGTGGGCCGGCAAGCAGTTCTTCCGCGATCAGTACGTGCGCGACCTCGTGGGCAAGAACGAGAAGACCAAGGTGATTGTGAAGCTGCAGAAGAAAGGCGGCGGCATGCCCTCGCGCGAACCGGCGGTGAGCGAGGACGAGCGTAAGGCCATGATGGCGTTCTACTTTAAGAAGCAGGAGGAGCTCAAGAAGGCCGCCACCGACGACGCCGAAGACTACATGGCGTCCTCCTGGGCCGACCCAAAGTCGCTCAAGAACTCGCTGCGTGGGACAAACAACATCCGGCCGTTCTGAGGCGAGTTGGTGAAGTGTTGACGATGGCTCTTATATTAAGATCGTAGTTCATGAGGCAATCGGTGCTTCGGGTTCAGCTACTGAGACTGCTGCCTCTAGTAGTGCTGGCAGTTGTGCTGGGCTACTGGCGTCATGGCTATTGCTCTCTAACTGTAAATCTAATGACGGCAGTGAGCTCATGGAGCTCTGCTTGCTTTTCTTGCTCGCGTGGGTTTTTTTCTTCTTCCGTCGCTCCTTCTTTGGCGACGGCACGTCCACTTCATTTCCATCAATTGCCGCTGAAGTTGCTTCTGATGGTGGCACAGTTGGCGGTTCAGTGGCTTCTAGCTGTCGGTGCGTCAGTGGCATGCTGCTAGCTCTGTGATCAGTCGTCACGTCAACCTTGGGCATGTGAGACGGCGGTTCGTCCCAGTTATCTCCAGCTGATGATGGGCTTTCGTTCAGTGCTGGATCGGGTGGAGACATAGTGACGCGCTCTTCGGCACTCTCGACGCTATTCATCCGCGATACAAAGCCAGAGCCACTACTAGCAGTCGAGGTCTCAGCAGAGCCATCCCCGTCTTCGCCTGCGGCTTCTTTCCGCTTGTGTTTCTTGGCCGACGCATCTTTCTTTCGGTGCACTTTGATTTTGATCAGCTCCTTCGCTTTGGCTAAAGCCAGCGCGTCCTCTGCGTCTTGCGCTTCATCTGCTGTGATGACGGCAATTGGCTCAGTAGTCACACTCTCTAGCGTTCGAATCGACTCAATCAGGGGCTTCACCACTTCTTGCTTTTTGGACGTCACGACTGCGTTGTCACCCAAGTTCGAGCCATTCGTAGGACTAGGTGTCTTTATTCGCTCGAGCTGCACTTGTTGCTGTTGCTGCGACTGCACAGTGTCCTCCTCAAGTGGATTGTTCAGACTCGTCACCTCCACGGATGCTGCTGGTCTCAGCGCCGCCAGCCGCTGTTGCTCGTAGCCACTCGTGGCGCGAATCGCATTCGGAGCGAACGACATGGTCCGCGAGGGGCCGCTGGTGATGATCGGCTTTCCCACTACCATTGAGGCATCGCGTGCAATCTGTGAAACTAGACTGCTCAATATTGCACTATCGCCGCCAGTACTGGTCGGTGCGTCGTTTGCTGGTGCCACCACTACCGCTGGGGAGATGAGTGGCTCCAGTACTGCGTCCCAGTCGAATGCTGTTGCCGGCTTGGTCGGTGGGTTGGTTACTGTCATCTCTTCAGGCTGCTGTCTTCTACTGGTGACTGTTGTGATCTTGTCGCAGCTATCTTGGGTCACCTCAATAGCGAGCTCCGCCGCCGTCGTGGCCTCTGAATTCCGTCGGGAGTTGCCCTGCCCATCGCCGCCCTTCATACCAACACTGCTCTCGATAGCACCACCAGGCTGCTGCTGTCCGTTACCTCCGAGCTTCCTGCTCTCGCAGAGCTTGACGAGCTCATCCTTCTTGTCGCGTTTGAGCACCTGGAGCGCCGTGGTGCCGCCACGGTCTGCGAGCTCAAAGTCGGCGCCGACCGAGATGAGCAGCTGCACGACCTCACTCTGGCGCTTGCGGCATGCCATGAGCAGTGCGCACTCGCGGCGGTTGATGCTCGTGGCGTTGAGGAACTCGCGGTCGCTGCCCCACTGGAGCAGGACGAGCATGCTCTGCACGACGGACAAGAGGCCGTTCGCGGCGGCAAAGTGTAGCGCCGTGAGCCCGTGCGAGTTCACCTGCTTCCAGGCTGCCACGTACGAGTTCGAGTGGCATAGTGGTGCCAACGTTGCTGGCGAATGACGCTCACCATCTTCATCTTTCTCAGACGGTGGTTGTGCCGGTGTTGCTGGCAAGAGGCGCAAGAGCTCCATCGCGCACTCTTCCTTGCTTGCTTCACACGCGAGCAGCAGCGCGTGGCTCCCATTCGCGTCGCTCGTAGCAAAGTCTGCACCATGCTTGATTAGGATACGCACAACGCTCGCGTGGCCAAACTTTGCAGCGAGCAGTAGTGCAAACTGCTTGGGCGAGACCACAGACGCAGACGCTGGGACGCCAAAGTTCACGGACGCCTTGTGCGCGAGCAGCTTGGCGACGATCTCCACGTGGCCGTTCATTGCGGCAGCGAGCAGCGGATTTAGGCGGATGTTGAGGTCCGCCGCCGAGTTGTACACGACGCCCACCTGCTTATCGATGCTGACGACTGAATCCGCTGCTCCAGGCTCGGAATGAACAGTATGACCTTGCTGCTCAACTGTGATGGAAGTAGTAGCACTGGGGGCAGTGGTGTACTGCTTGAGGATCCAGTCCACGACGTCAGTCATGCCCTCGAGACTCGCAAGCAGTAGCGGCGTCACGCCCTTCTCGTTTTGCAGACGCACGTTCGCCCCCTGTTCCAGCAGCCACATGGCCGCTTTTGGGTGGCAGTACTGGCACGCGTAGATCAGCGGCGTGCTTTCCCACATGCCGCGAATGTTGATCAGCGTCGTTGAGCTACTGCTCGCGTTTGCTGCCTGTTGCGCCACGCGCTCCATGTACGCGAGGTCGCCGTTCTTGACGGCCTTGAGGAACTGGATGCTGAGCTCCTCGAACGCCAGGTGCGTTAGGTTCTGCTTGTCCTTGGGTAGCAGCAGCAGGCTCGGACCTTTCATTAGCGGTGCCTGAGAGGGTGATGTAGGCGAGATTGACGATGCCGGCTTTGCGTTGGCGATAGCGTCTACACTGGGCGACATGCTGTGAGCATGAGACGAGTCAGATGGTGGTGCTGCTGGTACCGCAGCAGAGAGGTCACCTAGACTTGCACGTGGCCCACTCGCAGCTGGCGAGGGTCCCTGCGGTTCAGGCACGAGTGCATTGGGTTTGTGTTTCTTGTTGGTCGCTGCTGCTAGTGTGTTCTTGTTACGATTGAAGATCCGATTACTGGTGCTAGTCGTGGCGGCGCTATTGGGCCCTAGAGCAGCGGCGCTTGTCCCGGGCGTGACGACGGAGAACGCGCCCTGGGGCTGCACCGTGTTTCTCGACTCGGCGCATCCCATGCCATGCAGTCACAGTGACAACAGCAGCAAATACTAGGGTTGTCCTGTGTGCGCAGTGGGTAGCTAGGCTCTGCTCACTCACGCACACTGCGGCTCGTAGAGCTGGCACCTTGACTGGTGGGGAGAAGCCAAGTGATCGTTCGGGTCTTGATACTGGCGCTCACTGCAGTGCAGCACGCTCAGGGTGAACGTAAGAGAGCAAACTCGAGCAAAACGAGCGAGCTTTGAAACACTGGCGAGGTGTGTGTGCTGGAAAAACAACGTCTGATCGCCGTCGCGAGTATTTCGAGTCACTACGCCATACAAAGGCTATTTGCGGCCATATCGAAATAGCTTCTTCTCAAATGCGCTGCTGGCCAATGGGCGCGAAATCCTAAGCATGCCTCCTCAGGATGGACGACACGGATGTCTCCACAAGAACGAAACAGAACGCTCACACTCTGCGTCAGACTCAGTGAATGAGTGGTGGTAGTGACTGTGAAGCGTAGGTGCGAGTGCTGATACATTGGGTCCAGCTTTTGACAACTCACTACTGAAGCATGAAGTAAAGCTCTCAAATCAGAAGGTGTGGTGAAGCAAGAAGAGCATTTTCTCATAATAAATTAAAGTGCACTTAGCCAAGCTTGAACGACGACGCGCCGCCCGGCGGGCCGTACATGCGCTTGGTGCGGCGCCCGTCGCCGCTGTCCTGGTTGCCCATGCCACCGGCAAAGTAGTCGCCCGTGGCGGCGTTCGACTGCTGCGAGCCGCGGCGCACGATCTGGTTCTGCTGTTGCTGCTGGTTGTTATACTGCCCGACAGCGTTCTCACGCGGCATGGCGCCGGGCGGGAGCGTGAGGTTATCGCGCTCGCGCTGGATGGCCGACGGGTTCCCGTAATAAGACGACTTGTCCGCGATCGGATTCCGCTCGGGGGCCTCGGTCTGTGAGAAGCGGCGTGCCTTGCGGTCGTCCATGTACGACGGCTCGTCGTTGCTGCCGCCAAAGATAAGCGAGCCGATGGTCGAACCGCCGCCTGGGGGTTTGTTCAGGCGCGTGCTCGAGCGCTCCGAGATGTGGTTGTTGTTGTTCTGCGTCGGCGACGGGCCGGAGAAGCGGTTCGCCATTGTGTCTGTGAGTTTGAGAGGACTTGGGAGGGCGAGCGAGGAAGGCGGCTGTGCTGAGACGAACGAGTTCGAGAATGAGACTCTGTATCAGGCTCCATCCACCAAGCCAGTCAGGCCCAAGAGCGAGAGAACCACGAAAGCGTCTTGTCTATTTGAAGAGCCAAAGCGGGGTTTCTCTTTTGGTTGTGGATCTCGTCTGATGTTTTTGCTTGGGTCTTCTTGCAGGCGGCGGCAACTCGGATGCGTTGTGATGTGGAAAGCCCAGCCCAAGTTTCTGCGTGAGAGTCGACTTGCGCTCTTCAAAGACAAAGTATTAATACTTTGCAAAACGATCGATCGAGTCTCACTTTTCTCCATCAAGACCCCGCCCAGAGCCTTGTAGACAAGATGACCCAGTTTACTTGTCTGAGACCACATTCGCACTCTGACTCGTTCTCCACCTTTCGAATGGACCACACACTGGCATCTTCACCAAAATCAGTGCCTTCTGGAGCGACTAGATCTGGAATCTTCACTCTGGTGGCGATGGCGATGATGGTAGTGGTGAGGACTTGGTGACTGACTCCGACTTCTTCGTGGGCGACTGCTTCGCTCTCGTTCTCGACGATCGCGACTTCGAGAACGACTTGGGCTTCTTCGAACATGTTCAGACTGGCGACTTGACCTGTGTCGCTTGCTTCTGCTGCTGCTACTCACGCTTTGTGATCGGCTTCGGACTCGCTTTTCTTGATTTCCTGGCTTTGAAATGCGGTTGTCAGTCTCCCGACGAGCCATGTCGCGAACGCGCAGTGCGTCTGTGAGCGACATCCACTCTGTCACAGACGTCCTGGACGCGTTCTGATACGTACTGGTGCGCTGGCTGCTACAATCAATATACCCCACCACCTCGTCGCCATCACCGCCAGTGACGAGATCCCAACCGGTCTCCATACTGAGCCCCAGCATTTGCTTCTCGAGCACTTCACGCAACACCATCTGCACGCTCTTGACGCCGCTGCCTTTGCCGCGATACGTCGGTCGGCGGCGCTTGTAGTCGCGAGTGGCATCCTCCTGTAGCTGGCGAGCGTTCTTGCTCTTGTTCTCGCTCTCTCGCTTCAGTTCTAAGAATGACAGCACCAAGATTGAGTAAACCTGAGTGAGTTCTCTATTATCAGATATCACACAGTACAATAGACGAGAGCAGCACTCACGAGCTTGCTCTGTCTCTCGCAGTAGCTGCAGCGATCTCTTGGCACGCTCAGCAGCCTCGTACTCTTCTCGAAATCGAATTTGCTTCGTCAGCGTTTCCTTGGAAGTGTTCTGTTCAGATATCATCAGCAGCGCAAGCAAGCTTAGGCACTCCACACTCACCACACAAGTACAGCACGGATAGACAGTGTTTCGTGAACTCGAACGTACAAATACAAGTCGTATCGCGATCTCCATGACGAGGAACTTCCAGAGTGCCAGCACGAACCGCTGCGAACACACAAACAGTGGACATAAATCGCTTAGAAATGACCACAACGTACCACTGTGTTTACGAATGAACGTACCGTCACGTCGTCACCGAGGAACTCGTGGAGCTCGAGCACGAGCAAGTCCGGCTGGCAGAACTCGGGCAACTCGAGCAGCCCCAGCACGTACTCGACCAGG
Source organism: Globisporangium alternatum (assembly GCA_023334315.1). Lineage (NCBI taxonomy): Eukaryota > Oomycota > Peronosporomycetes > Pythiales > Pythiaceae > Globisporangium > Globisporangium alternatum. Next base: position 27,180 of record JAASGT010000213.1, on the reverse strand, counting down.
TCCATGTCGAGCGGCTCGTGCTTGAAGACCGTGCGGCTGAGCTCGGCGATGAGCCAGCCCTGTACGCTCTTCTTGGGGAGGACGGCGGTTGTACTACCACTGCTGGTACTTGAGCCTTCCTTAGTATCTGCTTCTGTCCATGCCAACATCTCAAATGCACGCGGGATGCGGCGCCAGCGCTGCACATTGGTGTAGAACTCGCCCGCGTCCGCCGCCATTGCGGAGATCGCACTGACGACGCGATCACGAGTGCCTTGCGTGGCTAGTGAGCCTGCTGCTGGCGTTTTGTTCTCTTCTCCGTTTGGCTCTGTTGTTGTTAGCTGGAGGGGTTCCAGTAGACTCTGAGTGAGTGGCTCAGTAGCATTCGGATCTTGCTCATTACCGCCGTCGTCTTGCTCCTCAGTTGGTGTGTCGACACTGCGCACTGCCTGTGCGTTCACGCCTGAGCCAGTTAATGCAGAGTCCGCTACTCTAGTTACTCTGTTTGTCACTAAATGACCTCCACTTGTAGCTCTGTGTGCAATGCGCTCGACGCCTGGAGCATTTGTGTAGAAGAACTGATCGCGCATAACGCTGCTGTTGGCCCAACTTCATGATCCTACACGGTGTCTATCCACAGAGAATACACGCAAGCACATGCACATGAGCGTACCTGATGGGATGCGTGCGGAACGTGTTTGATGCCGTGGGCAGTTCTCTGTAACAGCAACACACGTGTTGGATCTGTTTGTGAGCAGATGAGGAGCTCACGAGAGAGAGCTGCGTGACGACGTACCAAGTGGGTCTCGAGCGCAGCAGTGCCCAGGAAGTGGCGGTCCACGCAGCCACAGCTCACGAAGTCCGTAGACGGCTGCGCGCGGATGCCCGTGTCGGCGCTGAACTGCGTGATGCGCTGCGAGAGCGCGCTCGCGAATGCCACGTATTCGCTCATCGATGTTTGCTCAAGCGTAGCAACACAATCGTCAAATGCCGTTTTCAAAATATGTCGAACAAATTGCTTCACATCCTAGCTAGATTTTGCAATACGTGTGCTCACTTGTACAAAACTTGCATCTATACTTCATATTTGTAGCCAGCATGGACTGCATTTCTGGACAATAACACACTTCGAGGCGTTCTTCTATTGCAACCTGTGCTCGAGATTCGCCGAAGCGCTCGCACGCGTATCCTCACTCCCTACGCTCATCTCGTAGTGCATCGGCGCCTCACGCGCAGCATCTATCCTAGCGGCGTCCTGGCGCACTTCTTCCAGCGCAATCTCCAGACTAGGAACCCGCGCTCTGCTTGCTTCCTGCAACCAGAGGTAGGTCAATCCGCAATGCAGCAATCGCAGTCGACTTGCACAGAATCCTATGTAGTACGCGCCAGTCGTCGCAGTGCTGTACGCAAACAGAAAAGCAAGCACTGGTGTGCCAGAATGTGGATTCATGACTCGCGCCTCAGGGCTTTGTGTTCTCTTCAACAGCCTTCTGTGAGTTCTCTCTTTTTCTCTGCTTCTTGCCAGGTTCTCATCATCTCCTCACACTTTTGATCTCTACAGGTCGAGCAGCAGGCGACGCGGGTCGGCGACCGATTCAGCGATGCTCTTGAGGAACGTCACGCCCTCTCGGCCGTCGATGATGCGGTGGTCGTAGGTCAGCGAGAGGAACATCATTGGGCGCGGCACGACCTTGCCGTTGACCACCGACGGACGCATCTTGACGCCGTGCACGCCCAGGATCGCCGACTGCGGCGACGTGAGCATCGACGTGCTCAGCAGCGAGCCCTGCACGCCGCTGTTAGACACCGTGAAGGTACCGCCGGCCAGGTCCTCGACCGCCAGCGTGCCGTCACGCGCCTGCTGACCGAGCGCCGCGAGCGACTTCTCTAGGTCCGCCAGACCCAGCTTCTCCACGTTGCGGATCACCGGTACCACGATACTATAGGAGCCATTCATTTAGAACAAGATAGGAGAAACGTGTAAGATCGTCATGTCTGTTGATGAGTAGATAGCAACCGTAATAGACGCACCCGCGTTCCGAGGCCACTGCAACGTTGATGTCCACAAAGTCGTTGTACACGATCTCCTTCTCGTCCATGTCGATGACTGGTGGTGCGAGGCACAATAGACACACAACAAGTTAGCCCACATACAGCTTAACACGCATAGGACTAACAACAACCAGCACACAAATACGTACAGGAGTTGACGGCCGGCACCTTCTCCAGCGCCTGGGCGCTCGCCTTGAGGAACGCCGACATGAAGCCGAGCTTGACGCCGTGGGTCTTCTCAAAGGACTCGCCGAGCTCGTCGCGGAACGCGATCAGGTTGCCCAAGTCGCATTCCTGGAACGTCGAGAGCATCGCCGCCGAGTTCTGCGTGTCCTTCTGACGCTGCGCTGCACGCACCTTGAGCGCACTCATCTGCACGCGGGTCTCGTTGCGGCTGAAGCGGCCGCCCGATGGCGCCGACGAGGTTGGGAACAGAGGCGCGGCGGCCTTCACTGGAGCAGCAGCAGCAGGAGCGGGGGCAGTGGCCTTAGCAGCAGGCGCCGCTGGGGTTGGAGCAGCAGCAGCAGGAGCAGCTGGGGTGGCGGCGACAGCAGCGGTGGCTGGTGGCGCAGCAGCCTTGTCGAGCACGAAGAGCGGAGCACCGACCTGGACGACGTCGTCCAGCTTCGTCAGCACGCTCGTGACTTTGCCAGCGAACGGCGCGTTCACGTCAACGCTGACCTGTGTGGATTCATTGGTGGTTAGCAACAGCTTAGTGGCCATACACATCATAAGAACTCATTTGCTCTCGTACCTTGTCGGTTTCTACGATCAAGACTGGTTCATCAGCGCGCACAAAGTCTCCGACGTCTGCACAGTTACCGATAATAGCACATATCAGCTATAGTCACTCATAATGCCAATTCAACAGCGTCACGCCACGTACTCTTGAAGATCGTCACGACCGTGCCCTCCGAAATGGAGTCGCCCATGGACGGAACATTCACGGTCTCAAGCTCCTCGGCCGCTGGTGCGACCTTGGTCTCAGCAGCAGGAGCAGCGGCCGCCGCAGCAGCTTCTGGGGTTGGGGTGGAAGGAGCCGACGAGGCGGCAGGGGCGCCGCCGGCCTGCTTGATCACGCTAAAGAGCGGCGCGCCCACGTTCACGTTCTCGTCGATCTGGGCGAGCTGCGCGTCCAGTACACCGGCGAACGGCGCACGCACGTCCACGCTCACCTGTTTGTCATTGACATAAGGTGCCAAGGTTAGTAACCAGTAGCCACTATGAGAATCAGAGTTGCTGCTGAGAAGGCTTAAAACACTACCTTGTCCGTCTCCAGGACGACGACGACTTCGTCGACCTCAACGTAGTCACCAGGCGCTACAGTCAAGAGAAATGATGAGTCACGTGTGATTCCTGAAGCATCTCTGTTAGGAATCGCAACAGAATGGGCACGTACCCTTGAGCCATTCAACGACGGTGCCTTCTGAGATCGAGTCGCCCATTGACGGCACTGGTACGGCCTCAGACGCCGCTACAATAGCAAACGATACACACACGCGTGTTAGCACGTTTACCGTCAGCAGTGAAGAGTGCTGTATCGTAAAAGCTTGAGCGTACCGGACGAGAACGCGCGCGCCATCATCTGCGGCTGGAAGCTACTCAAACACACAACACATCATACCAACACCATCAACACCACCGACACACACTCATACACGAGCATACCCACATCAACTCGCACATACAAACCGCACCTTCTCGACTGCACAGCAGCGGTCTGGAGCACCGAGAACGAGCGCGCCGACGACGCGCTCACCTGCACGCGGGCAGTAACCTGAGCGGCAGTCTGCACTCGTCACCACATTTGTAAACCACCGCGTGAGCTTCAGACAACACGGAGAGAGACGAAAGAAGCACCAGCAGCAGCATAAGCAATAAAATACGCACCGCAGCGTTCGTAGTGGCGGCTTCGACGCGGCGCGCCACGTAGCGGCCGCGCGAGCGCACGCTTCGGCCGAGGGCTTGGAAGCTCATGTTCCTCTCGTTCCCTGCTGTTAAAAGGGGATTTGCGGTGCGCAAGCCGCACGGAATAACCACAGGAACTGGGCTGCTCCATCGACTGTCTCAGATACTAAGAGTAGAGCGGTCCAGATTTGTGGCACACATACCCATCATCATTCCGAGCTGTTTCGCTAATTGTTTCAAATTCAGCTTCAACTCGGTTATTTGTTTTAAAATCTACTTAACAAATAGAAAAAAGTTATTTGTTTGTGTCCAATTATTGTTGGGTTTTAAGGGTTTTATACCGTGTATAATTTTGGTTAGATAGTGATCAGTGAGAGCTGCACGAGCTGCTGGCTGTGCCCATTGCTTGCTGTGCGTGTGTGTCATCGATAGCAACAGCGTAGTGTCACCATGAGCGCAGCGCGACGCAGGAAGAGCACGGGACAGATCACGATTAAGGACTTCCTCGGCTCCGTGCAGGGTAAAGTGGAGGAGAATGTGCAGTTCAAAGTGCCGTTCCTGCCGCTGACGTCGCCGGAGGAGCCCACGCCTGCGGCGTTTCGCGCCGGCCTGCCGCTCTACGCACACCAGCAGCGCTCGCTCTACCGCATGCTGCAGATTGAGTCGCGCGATGAAGAGGTCGCCAAGTTTAACTTCGGCATGCTGGACTACTACTCCAAGGGCGGGTGTCTTGCAGACGACATCGGAATGGGCAAGACCGCGACCATGCTGGCGCTGATCGTCTCAGAGCCTATCAACGTGGAGAAAGGAGGCAATCTGCTGGTGGCGCCGTCGCACCTTCTCGCGCAGTGGGAGCTTGAGGTGAACAAGTTCGTCCAGTCAGGGGAGATCAACGTCGTCGTGGGGCTACGTAAGTACCTGAGCATGGACAGCGCCGATATCTCGAATCGTACGCTCGTACTTGTGGGCGTTGAGGAAGCCGTTGCATCGCGAGCGTACCACTACAAACACAACAAGATCTACACACGCGACGTCGGACCGCAGGGCAACCCGATGTACGTGGACGTGGACGCCGCAGCTGAGTACCAAAAGGCTGCGAAGTTCGTGAGCAAGGCGTACTCTGGCTTGGTGTGGGTCACTCCCTTGCATATCCCCGAGAAGCCCTGGCGCCGTGTCATCTTTGAGGAAGTGCAGGACCTTGTTCTCCCGGGCAAGCAGTCGCAAGATTGCTTCGTGCAGCTCACGCGTAAGTGCGAGAACGCGTGGCTGATCACGGCGACGCCGTTTCCCGAGAAGGTTGACTCGATCTATGCAAACAACCAGCTCCTGGGCTTCAAGCGCCTGCGGCTCATGCCGCATGACCCAGCGTTCGACGAGATCAAGCGCAAGCTCTACCTGCGCAACTGCGCGCAGGTGAAACAGGACGCGATCAGCAACAAGATCAAGGTGAATGAGACGTACATCTCGGTCAAGCTGCACCCGCGCGAGCTGCTGCTCTACAAGATCGAGCAAGTGCTGGCAGCCAGTAAGGCTGATGACTCGCTCGACATTGGCGCCGACATCGCGACTGTGAACCCCACCATTAAGCAGCCAGAGAGCGCTACAGCAGCAGCTAACGAGAGCTCAACACCATCACTAGACCTCTGGTCAGAGCGCTTTGACCCGGCACGTCAGAGCTGCGTACACGTGGGCATTTCGGACCGCGTGATTGAGCGCGATCGCGTGCGCAAAGAGGGCCAGGCATTGCCGACCATCGTGAACGTGAAGAACCCAACCGAGGTGTACAAGAACGAGAAGTACCACCTGGGCCGCTCGCTCGCGGTCGCGCAGATGCGCAAGAAGGAGGTCGACGCGATGGAGGCCGCAACACGCAACACGGTCGCGATCTGTCGCGCGATCACCAACCAGGTGTACTCGAGCGTGCGGCAGTGCTTTGAAGACACAGAGGCATCGGGGCTCGACAAGTTCTTCAATCGCGGCGGCGAGACAGACGCGGGCTTTCGCATGCTGCGCAGCCACTACGGCTCCAAGAGCACATTCATCGAGCCCACGGACTTGCTCATGTACGACCAGGGCGAGATCGAGGACTACCTGCGCAAGTACTGGGACTCGCAGGCCGGTGTCGCGCGACTTTGCGCGACCATGGAGTCGACGCTTAACGAGCGCTGTCCGCGCGTGCGAATGGCGGTCGAGGACCAATTGACGCACCTGCACGAGTGCATCGCGATGAAAGAGGCCGAGGAGAAGCGGGAGAATGGCGCCGAGATCCCATTCTACGGATCCAAGATCACGCACCTCGTCGAGTACCTCAGCCGTCTAAAGAAGATCAAGGTCGTGATCTTCACCATGTGGCCCTCGGCGTTGCGAGTAATCGAGAGCGCACTGCTAAAGAACGGCATCTCGTGCGCCAAGTTCCTTCAGCACCAGTCGAGCGAGGTCAAGTCGTCCCAGGTCATGTCGTTCCTGAATGGCGACACAGACGCGCTGTTGCTCAACTCGCTCACGAGCGCCTCGGGGATCAATTTGCAAGTCGCGTCCCACGTGATCTTCCTCGATCCGGTGGGCTACAGCGCTGCACAAGCGAGCACATTAGAGCAGCAGGCGATCGGTCGCGTGCTGCGGATGGGACAGGTGAACAAGGAGGTGTTCGTCGTGCGCTTTGTCTCGGAGCAGACGCTCGAGGCCACACTCTACGACGAGATCCACGCGGTGAGCCAGAAGACCATCGCCGCCGACGACTCGTTCTTCGACGGCGAGCAGTCAAAGGGTGACGCGTACGTGTGCGCAGACTTCGACGAGCCCATTCGCCGTGTCGTGCGCATGGAGATCCGCTCTGCTGGCGAGGGTTCCGGTGCTGGACGAGGAGCTCCGACCGCCACAGCTGCATCAACAGCTACCGCAGAAGACGAGGAGATTGAAATGGCGGGCGCCATGTCGCTAGAGGAAGCCATCAACAAGCGTGTGGAGGCGGCTGCTGCAGTGGGTGTCGTGTTCGACCTGACGGAAGAAGCGGACGAAGACCTGTCCAAGCAGCTGGAAGCCGCCGCGGCCATGGACGCTGCGGTGCAGTCCCAGAGAAAGCGGCGACGCGTGGAGATGGCAGATGGTGGTGCATTGGCCCCAGAGGCAGTGGATCCGTTCGCAGTGGTTCGTGTCAAGCATGAGCAGGCTGCTGCTGCTTTGACGCGCAGCACCAAGCGGACTTCAATATAGCCATCTGGCCATCTGAAGATTCATTCCGCTTATTGATCGAATGTGTGGTCACTGTATCATTCATAATAGAAGCCTCTAGTTTGAATAGTGGGCTGCGTTCATGAGACATGTGCCGCATCTTGCTGTGTTGTTGGGAAGACCGGGAAAGGATCGCTCTTTTGCATGTTGGACAAGTCCACGAGATTGAATGAGATTCAAGACAGGAAGCATACACATGATATCTGGGGGGCGGCGCAGGTGTATTGACTGTGTTGTTTATCTGCGTCCGCTCGACTCGTCAGCTACAGACAAGCCAGGCTTGCTGCACGACGTTCGCATCCCGCAAAAGAAAAAAGAGCGGTTTAAAAATCAGGAGACTGCTTAAAGCTCACCGCAGTCGGCGACGACGACTGGCTTCTTCGTCTGGCCAGACTGGCTGCCGACGCCCTCGATGGTCTTGATGACGTCCATGCCCTCGACGACGCGACCGAACACGACGTGCTTGCCGTCCAACCACGAGGTCTCGACAGTGCAGACGAAGAACTGCGAGCCGTTGGTGTTCGGGCCGGCGTTCGCCATCGACAAGATGCCTTCGCCCTTGTGCTGTAGTTACAAAACAATGTGAAACAAAAGTGGTGTGAGTGTCGTCACGCTCATTCGTATCCATTCAGAGGAAGGCAAGCCGAGCACACAAGCACTCGCCGCCCAAATCGACAATACACAGCAACACAAACGAACCTTGAGGAGGAAGTTCTCGTCCGCGAACTTCTCGCCGTAGATGGACTCACCGCCCGTGCCGTTGCCGCGGGTGAAATCGCCACCCTGGCACATGAAGTTCGGGATGACGCGGTGGAACGACGAGCCCTTGAAGTGGAGCGGCTTGCCCGAGCGGCCAATGCCCTTCTCGCCCGTGCAAAGCGCGCGGAAGTTCTCGGCGGTCTTTGGGACCTTGTCGGCGAAGAGCTCGAACTCGACGCGGCCGGCTGGGGCACCGCCGATGGTCATGTCGAAGAACACGCGTGGGTTTGGCATCTTGGTAATGGGGGAAGAGGGGGGAAGAGGGCTTGTGATGGATCGAGGCGAAACTCAAAGTGCCGAGCATCGTGGTTCGCCTTTTGGCTCGGATTTGTTTCACCTCAAAACCTTATTGTCGAATAGCGAGGTTCTTCAATTACCCAGGTTTAAATCCATTTCACGCCTATACAAAGTTCAGGTAAAGAAATTTGTGTGGTGCACGTTGAAGATCCCAACGCACGTGATTATGCAGTTTAGGAGGTTGAAGCGATCTTTTTGCAAACAAAATCGATCGGATTGAAGGGGGTATGCGATTTCCTAGGCAACCGGCACGCCACTTCACTTCAAGCACGCGATGGCGTCACCCACATGCAGCCACTTGATAGATGCGGAAGACGGCGGGCGCGTAAGGAACTGACCGAAGAAGATGCTGTTGCGCTCGCGCCGGTACTTGGAGAGCGTCTGCAGCGGCGCACGGTTGAACGCGCCAGTCTTCGGGTCCACGTTGATCATGCTGCAGCGGCTGCACGGTCCCGACACGTCAAATGTCACACTCTCCTCGTTCTCACAGCTGCTGCTGATGCTGGTAGTGTCGCCGCTGCCGATGCACAATCGTGTCCACGTGTCTTCGTCGAACGCCTCGCAGCCATCAACGATCAGGTTTGCACGGAACGCGTCCTCGTCCACTACCAGTGAATCATCGGCGACTTGCAGCGCCGCATTCAGGTTCACAATGCTCGCGCGCGAGATCAGCAGGTACTGCGCCTGGTTGGCGAATCCGATCTTGGATGAAGCAACTTCACCAGAAGAAGACTCGCTGGTCGGTGAGTTGATTATTTCGCTGCCTCCTCGTTTCGGTTGAGACGCCTGTGCGTCGCGCAGGTGCGTTGGTGCGACCCGCACGAGCGCGCATTGACGATTCAGCCGCGCGCTTAGCCACTGCGACACATCCGCTCCGACGTCCCGGCCTTTGCATGCGCCAGCACACACTCGCATATCGCGCGGCGTGTCGTCAGCTGCGTCTTTGCTTCGCATGCGGGTGTCCGCGTGTGTGAGCGGGAGCACGAACGAGTCTGGCGGTGAGCTCACGGCAGCGCTGGGGCTGTGGAATGTGATCGTCAGCGTTTGTTGCTTGAGATCCACCTGAGGGCGTAAAAAGCATAACTCGGGTAGCTCCTTGAGTGACAACGCTTTGTTTGTCGCGGCGTCGACAATCGCCCACTCACGGTCAAATAGCAGTCCTCGCGATCCCACTGCCCATGTGTCGACGCTCATCCCGCTGCACGACTTGATCGGGAACAGCGTGATCTTCCGCAAATACACTTGCCTGGGTTCTTCTGATGCTTGTGTGAGACTGGAACCGGCAGTGTCTCGAATTGGCTCCTTGGTGCTGACGAAGTACTTGGTCACAAAGTCCGTGAACGCCATAATATCTTCGTAGCTCGTCATGTAGCCGATCGAGAGCCGCACAGCGCCAGTCGGGAGGCCATCCAGCAGATCCATATCGTCACCACAGACATGTCCAGCTTCAATGCCTGCGAGCAGGTCTTCGTCTTGTAAGCGCAGATAGGATTGGCAGGCACCCGGGTTGCAGAAGCAGCCGGTGCGCAGCTGGATGCTGTGGATTGCGGCGAGTTTGCTCACTTCCGAGTACCCTACGTAATGCCCGTCAGGTCGTAAGAAGTTGCACGCGACGATGGTGCCTTGGGTGTCTGACGAGTCGCTGTGGTTGCCGTAGATTTCACACACTGGGCGATCGTTCCAGTGCTTCATGGTCGACAGCGTCGAGTACAGGAGCCTTGTGAGCACTGATGTGTGGGCTTCGATCCTGGTCACCCCCAACTTCTCGAGTTGATCGAATCCGTGGCGCAGCGATAGAATGGAGAGGAACGACTGCGTACCATCGGCAAAGCGAGCTGCGCTCTGGTGCTCGTCCCCTTTCGCCATTCCGCGAGGAATGACCAAATTCTGGCTCGTCAAGATGCTCTGCACGGTACCGCCTCCGTAGTAATCCTTGCGCAGCACTTTCAGTGCACTCTTCTTGACTAACAGCGCGCCAAGTCCGGTCGGGTAGCCAAACATTTTGTAGAATGACAGCACGACGAAGTCCGGTTTGTATGCGGAGAGGTCGAGACGGTGGGTCGACACGTACTTCGCAGCGTCCAGTAGCACGAGCCACTTTTGCTTCTTCCCGTCAGCGCTAAGAGCGCCATTCTGGATCTGGTTGATGAGTGACAACGAGCGACGCACGCCGCTGAAGTTGCACTCGGCTGGGAACGCAAAGAGGCTTATTGGCGAGTCGACATCATCCTTACTAGCTTCTTCACTGATACTGCTGTGACTGCCCACTTCCAGGCGCTCCATCTCGTCTAGCGGGATGCAGCGAGTTGAAGCGCCGTGCCTCGACGCGTAGCCTCGAATGCCCAGCACACTGGTATGCGAGTCCATGGAATACGCAAAGCTGCTCCCGTCTTGCCAGGGGAAGCACTCGCCCACGAGCTTGAGCGCCGCCGTCGCTCCAGACGTGAACACCAGCTCGTACTCCTCTTCGCTCGCAGAGAAGAAGCGCATCGCCTGGCGTCTGACACGCTCCACTTTCGCGGCTGTGGACGTTTCTCCTCCTTGTTCCGAGTGAAGATGGCTGTGCGGGTTGCTGAACATCCCGGCACTCAGCTCCGTGAACGCGTTCTGCAGCTGCGTGGACGAGTATATCGTCGCCCCCGCGTGGTCCAAGTACACGCTGCCTAGCAATCAGTAACACAAATACACACACGCGTCAACATAGTCCATACACACGTAGTAACAGGCGGCACATTGGCATGAAGCGCACACATGTCATTGGTACCTTGCATGTGGGCGAACTCCTGCGCGCGCATGCGGTCGATCTCTAGCTCTGCGGTGCCGTCTGCATTGGCGTCGCGGTATCCGTACTGCGGGTGCTCGCACAGGAACTGCTCTTTGCTGCCGCTGCTCCTGAGTGTCATGGGCTGCGCTTGTCCTCTGCTGCTGCTGCTACTGCTGAGCTCTCTCTGGAACGCGTCTGAATGGGAAATGCGCATTCGTTCCGCAGGTGACGCCATTTCGGGTTGAGAGACAGCGGACCCATCTTCTTTCTTTCCCTTTTTCACGCATTCACGACTGGCATGCAGAGTGAATGCGCGATACCTCGTTTGACGGTTTGCAAGATCAGAATTATACGTTTCAAGACACGGTGTTAGTTATTCATATTCAGAAGACAATCTTCATTTGACTAGGATATTTTGCCTATATTTGAAATAATAGTCGTAGATTTACTTTCTGATTTCTAGGATTGAAGTAAATGGATATTTACTGATTACACTTCCACGTTTGGCGATCTCCATGACCTGGACAGCAGTATCACAATGGGCTACCCTCAGTCCATTCCTAAGGAACGCTGCTCCCAACGTAACGTTGCGCTGTGCGGCTCCACCAGATTATCAGACCGGTGGCAGGTATCCTCACCGCACCGACTGTCGATGTCTTCAGCACCAATCCATGGCATCGTTGGCGCCTGCTCTTGGCAGCTGCTTCGATCTTCAGTGCGATGTGCTGGACGCTCATGGGCTGGGTACACGCGCGAAATGGGTAAGGCACTGGGTGACTGCCAGACGCTCGGTGCTACTATCGAACACAATTGGGCGACAACCGGCTCGATCATGGTCGCTGGCAACATCTGCGTGCAACGTCGGCGCAGCACACGAGACGCTGAACGTGGTTCCTGGTGATGCTCTCGAGTCACCGTGCTCGTCACCGTCGCGTGCATCGTTGGCAAGGAGACGTCGCTGAGCAAGAACACTATCGAGCAGGTGGGCGCTTGGCAGCAATCAAGAACGCTTTTGAGGTGATAGTTACTGGTGTGAAGACGCTCCCTGTGTGGCGCCAGTGGTCGTGCACGTGGTCGGCTACAAGCTGCCAGTGGTCATCGGCGGTGCTCAAGAGCTGCATCGATGTCCTCGTAGGTACGTACTTTCTCAAGCTCAATATTGTATGTGTGAATGAATTCTTATGTGTGATGTCAAGCTGTCGTAACTACACGAAAGGACACGTTTGTGACCTCGAGCACTCCGCTCAGAGCTGCTCGACCACGATGCTGTACACACCGCCGCCACTGGAGGCGTTAGTGAACGTCACGTAGTGGTCAGTCGCAGTGACGGCACCGAACGTCAAGCCCACCGTCTTGTTCTTCGCCCAGACCGTGGCTCCGTTGATCGAGATCTGGATCGATGCGAGCGCATGGCCGAACGTCGGCACGGAGATCGAACCCGTCGTGCCGTCTGGCGTAGTCACGGTTGCGCGGAAGAACTCGCTCGAGCTCGTGGTGGCAGTCCACTCGACCGAGAACGCACCAGTCGCAAGGGTGTAGCCCGTTTGGACGTGGGTGACTCCAGAGCCAGCGGCGTGCGGCTCGAAGCGCCAGACCTTGCCGGCGTCGCTCACAGGTGCGAGACCACCGAGCTGAAGCGTGAGCGACGCCACGGGGCCAGCGGACCAGGCGTGCGCGTGTGAGACGTAGGCGCCCTTGCCGATGCCGTAGGGCGGGAACTCGAGCTCCCCCGTATCGGCGAACCCTTCGATCAGCGTCGAGTTGCTGAAGCGCTGGAGCATGTACCCCCACTGTCGGCGCAGGATCTCCATCGCGCGCGTGGCGTTGCCAGGGTACGCGATGAAGTGCGCGGTAATCTCGGAGCTGGTGATGAAGGGCGAGATCGCGCTGAATGCCTCTTGGGACACCGAACCGAACTCATTCCAGGTCCGCGTCACGCCGGTGGAGACCTGGACCGCCTGCTCCGTCGACTGCGTGACATTGAAGCGGACGGCCAGCACGTTGCCGTCCTGTGGGTGCATCGTCGTGGTCAAGTTGTCGCGGTACAAGCCAGCCGAGGCGTCCCACAGGTTCGTGTTGACCGCAGTCTTGACGCTTTCAGCGATGGCGGCCCAGGACGAGCCGTTGTACGACGCGCCTTGGAGCCCCAGATGCGCTGCGACTTCCGAGCACGCGACCAGCGCGCGGTACAAAAGCACGTTGGCGGCGATGTTCTTGCCGCCCTGGCCCGTGCGGCCCCAGTCGAACGGCGCGGTCACGCTCATGAGCGAGTCGCTGGCGTCCACTTTGTCCAGGCTGGTCGTCATGCCAAGCACGGTCTGGTTCCACAGCGTCTTCATGCTCGTCGTGTTGCCCGAGAGCACCGTGTACTCGGTGAGCGCGATCATCGTCCAGAGATGGTACGTGTCGGAGTTCACATTCGCCGCCACGACACGCTCGCCAATGGGGGACCCAGCGTACGGGAACAAGCCCTTCGACTGCAACTTGTACAGCGACGCGATCGAGTTGCCGACCGAGTCGAGGTTGTCGCGGTTCAGCGCCACAAGCTTGGGCAAGACCGAGGCGCCGAAATCACCTGGCCAAGGCGTGCGGTCGCGCTTGGCGCCATCCACGTAGGCTTCTCCGTCGGCACCGAGGCCAGCGATAGTCGCGTTGTTGAACCAGCCAGACGTGGTGATCGCCGGTGGATTGGCGCGTGACTCGTTGGCGAAGATGTGGCAGAGCTGTACCGTGTACACGCCAGCGTACCAGATGCGGTTGAGCAGGTCGTCGTCCGCGTAAAAGTAGCCCGTGTAGTCGCGCAGTGCGTTGGCGGGCGTGTGCGGCGCCGCTGTGAAGTGTGTCGAGACGGCCGTGATCTCGACCGTGGAGGCGTCGTCGGCGGTCGAGAGCGTGAGGTAGCGGTAGCTGCCGCGTGCAAACTCGCGCGAGAACGTGAACGACGTCGACGGATTTGCGTCCGCGTAGATCGTGCCGTCGACAATCGACATGTCGGTCGAGTTATCCGAGATGATGCCGATGAACTCTTCACTCTCCGAGAACGCGACGCCGAGGCGCGCGTGGGCAGTTGTCGAGGCGCCGAAGTGAATTGTGACGAAGCCGGAGACTTGCTTGCCAAAGTTGTACGTCACGAACGAGCCGTTGCCCGTGAGCGTCGCCTCCAGTGAGGAGGCCACACTTGCATCCACGCAGCCCGTCGCTACCGCTGCCGTGGTCACAGAGCCCGAGGTGCCATGGATCGACACAGGTGAAATGTCCCGCGACGCTGGAGACTGGATGTACGACTCCCACGCGGCCGTGTGCGAGTTGAAAGACGTTGGAGCCTTCACCTTGGCATCCCAGTCCGCTGTGACGAGCGTACTGGGCACGCCGATAGCCAGCGTAGCAAGGAGGAAGTGGACACGCTTCATGACGGAGAGCAGCTTGTTTGCGGCTACAAGGTGTGCACGGGCGACCAACGTGAGACCGAAGCGGCAAAACCAAATATGAGTAGACCTAGCGCCAAGGCACACGGGGCTCGAGCCACCGGAGCATTCAATGTCTTGTAGAAGGAGGAAGACTGGCGCTGGAGCGACGCTGTTTTCACAAACTTGAAGTACGGGAAATCGATCACATATGCTTGACAGTCCGAGTTGGAGCAGCACCTCGGCGCTGTCAGATCTGTATGGAGCACGAGCCGAGCGCCGACCCAAGCAAGTAAGTCTTCGCTCATCCCCGTTGAAGCTGAAGAAGCGCGATCAACATCGTCCACGAGTTCAGCAGCAGCCACAAAGCAGTTACCACTGGCTCGGGGAGCTCTTCAGCAGAAGGTGAGCCCAACGCAAGAAGCTGTTTCTCCTGCTGAATTCCTCGATTCGCTACTAGCACTATAGCCTGATTATTGACACGCTTCAAGTTTTTTAGGTTCAACTTGGCCGAAAACGAGCCACGTCGTCGTCAATGCAGTCAAGATGGATCTGCTTGCGGCATTCGGTGCTCCCAGCTTTCTTTTGAAAGTGCGCAGATATTGATGCGCACTGTTGATGCCCCCGCTGATGGCCTTGGAGCGGTTCTGTTCATTGTTTATGGTCAGCCACAGTGACCACGATACAGTATACTTCTTCCTCCTTGCACTCCGGTTCCTCTTGGTACATTTCGATGTGCACCTTCAACCGACAATTTACTCTACACATGGAGTTCTGAATCAGAAAATCTCGTACAGTGCGTGACGAGCCTCACCATTTATGGCCAGCGAGCAGGGTGACAAGGTGGTACAAACTTGGGCCACTGGGGATTGTGGAGTTGGAAACCGCAAAGGTCTGTTGGCTTCTTGGCTCCTCCAAGGATTCTTGACACATTTCAAGTTTTGGGAGGCGTTCGTCACTACACAACTGAAGTTCAACCGAGCCCACCCAGGTGCTTCATTCAGATCCGGTGTGCGAAAGCTAGATCCAGTGGCCCTTTCGAGAGAGCTCTGAAAGAAAAATGAAAACCCCAATTTGTTTAAGCTGAAGCTATCGATCTCCAGGGCGTTGGCACACCATTTCGATTTGTTGCGATGTGCACAGCATTCGCATCGGAGAATGGACGCAGAAACGAGAAAGAACCAGGCGGAAGGAAGACCTTGCAATAACGGATTCTGGTGCTTAGACTGCCGCTTCAGCGAGCACTATCGCCGGCAACGGAAAGCAAGAGGAGGATGCAACACCCAAGACAGAGTACATCTATCGACGTATCAGCAGCTGCATCTTCAGCTGCGCCAAGGCCGGTCCGCGACCGAGGCTCCTGCAGAGCCCAACAGCTGGCGGTCCCGAACTGTGTGCGCAGAGCACGAGCACCTGCTGTGATCGGCGCGCAAACAACCAAGAGCAGGAGATCAAAGGAGTGGCTGCGAACACTTTAGTATTGATAATTGTATGTCTACTCAAATACAGATAGGAGACAGTCACACGCCGTGCACTCCTGAACCTGCTACCAGAGCAGTAGTCGACGTGCTCCGTCCCCCGCTGTGGCCTTCTGTCAGTCCATCTATGTGTACTGCTTTCTGTTAGCACTAGAACTACCTTAAACCATGGTGTCTACACGCAGTTCTGACAGCGAAGCACGGCGACATCCTCCCGCTGCCGCCGAGTCTGCTTCCACTGCTACAAAGTTCACTCCTGGTGCTGCTGCTAAGCCTGCTCATGCTGCTGCAGAAGGTCATCCACCACTGCCTTTGCCACCGACGCACCACCCGGTGATGCGTATGTGGAAGAACCACTTCGACCCGGACGAGCGAGTCGACTACGACCAGCTTGGAACTTGGGGCGCCTCAACGATTGTTGGGGACTTCGCCACATTGTGCGTACCTGATCGAGTGACACCTGAAGCCTCTTCAACCTAACTCACCTGAGAGGAAGAGCTGGTGGAGTTCAGTAATCTGTTTACCCAAGTCGACCAGTGGAAGGCTTTTAGTTCGAGCTTGAGCTGTCGCAAGTATTGCGCGAAGCACCTCGAGGCGTACACCGCTTCTCCATCTAGAATGTGTTTCCTGGCAGCTTGTTGTGCTGCGTGCTTTGACGTCGATGACCTGTCTCTCTTCACTGGTCAGCACTGGGACGACTTCCCGCGCAAACATGGACTTAATCATTTGGACGGTGATACCAAGGCTCAGGCGTCGCTGTTCTTTAAGTATATCCGTTGCAAGGTCGTTCCGCTGGATAGTGACTTGCTGTTGTAGGTGACAAAGTCAACTCGTTCTATAAAGCGCTTCGTCGAGGGGTGAACACTTTGACGCCTGGTCGTTACCTTGCCGGGGTGAAGACAACAAGGAAGTCCAGCACTATTTCGTGCTCGACGTTTGTGGATCTAACCGCTCAACATCAATGATTTTGACAAAGGAGCAGCTTTGTCTTGTGTCTACGAACTTACGAGCATTTCCAGTGAATCCTCAGCATCGTCTCTGTTCACAGCTTTGGGTGTGGACCGGAGATTGTGTGCCGTCGGTACAAGCACAATTCAAAGATCATGCAAGCCAGGGAGAAGCGCACGACGATGCACCAAGCAGCTGAAGCTCTTGGCTCTATATGTAATGTGCGCAATTCCCTCAGGTTGTTAAAGATTTGCCTCTGAATTTTTATAAATCACAACCGCACTTGTACGTATAAATAAATAAAGGGAACGTTTTCATGGAGTTTTTTGGGTAGCGAAGGATTCTTTCTCTATTTTAAAAATAATTCCTAACCGGTAAACCGGTAAGTTAATGAAAACCTTGTTCGTGAAATGAGGTTTTATCAAGATGTGTCGAGAAGCGTCCTGGAAATAATAATCTGAAACTCGAACGAAAATCATGAAGCCCATCGGCCTCGAAGGTGGTGATCAGGTGCGAGACGGTGCCGCCGACGGCAGTCGTCCGCACGCGCCTGCTCATGTGACTCTCGCTATAGCAGCACAACAGGCTGATGAAGACATGACTACTTTCCATGCGCCAGCGAGTGCGGACGACGTCCCAACCTCCGTGCGCGCGGCGGTCGCGGAGTTCGTACCGCCGCCGGGCTTCGAGCCCTTCCCGACACCCACAAAGAACAACCTACAGCGCTCGCTCATCTACTTCTTCGGCCGGCGTGTGCAGTCGAGCGCCACGGGCAAGTCACAGTGGTTCTGCCTTGCGTCCCCTCAGTGCCGCGCGAACAAGACCGCGATCAGCACGACCGCCAACATCTCGGGCTGCACGCGCCACCTGCAGGTCTTCCACCGACTCATCTCACCCAAGACCGCGCAGATGGCCCGCAAGGCCTCAAGTCAGCAACCGCAGCTACAACAACAAAAAGCGCGGTCGTATCTGAGCTCAGACGTACTCCTCATTGAGTCACATAGCGATATACAGCCAGTGGAAGAGCGCGAGCAGCCACAGGCCGACACGGTCGATGTCACGCCAGAAGCCGTGACGCAAGCCAATGGTGAGGCTAGTGGTGGTGAGCAGCCAAAGCAAATGGCTGATCGAGCACATGCGCTGGAGTGGACACTGGCAGTCGTGGTGCGGAACCTACTGCCCGTGTCGCTCGCAAGCGACGATCGCCTGGTTCAGCTCACGAGACCATCGACAGCAGCAGCGACAGAAAGAAGGGTGAGTGAGAGCACTGTACGACATCACCTCGTGGAGCTCTACGACGCTCTCAGCAGCTCGTTGGCCGCGAAGATCCGGACAGAACTCGCCGTGGCCACTTTGCCAATCCTCCATCTCGCTCTCGTGCCTGTTGGTGGCGCCAGCGCAACCTCCGCCTGCCACACCCAGCACTTTTTCACTAGCGGACATTGTGGTCATGACGATACCTTCGTGGCGCTTCAAGTGACGTTCGTGTCGTCGACACTCACGCACGAGAAGCACGTTCTCGACGTCCGGCGAGTCCCAGATGCCGCCGTGAATGCGACGATTGGCAACGACACCAGCAGCAACACGGAGCAGCAATCTACAAATGCCGTGGGCACGTGGATCGACGCCATACTCAAGCGCTTCGAGATCGAAAGGAAGCACATCCACTCGTTTATTACCGACCGAGTGCTCTCAATGTCACCTCTTGCAGCTGCTGCGTCGGCGTTCCTCGGTCGCTCGTGTGAGTATTCGTGCGCGAGCACGTGCAGCACTTCTCTCAAAGACGCGCTCAGCTCTTTAAGCGAATCAAACATGCGAAAACTAGTAGTCGCGCTGCATGAGTTCATTGAGATTGCGTGCGACGCTGACTTTGTGAACTGCTTTCGGGGCGTCGAGAGCCACGTGGATGACTTCATGAGCGCTGCAGTGGAGCTCAAGAGCTCACAGGTAACGCCTCGAAGCCTGTTTCGATGGAGAGCTGTGGCTCTGATCCTTGAGCGCGTCGTGCAGTCGTGGGACGCGTGTCAAGAGTTCTTTCATGCATCCAGCGGCAATGAAGGAGCGACTCTGTCTGAAAGCAGTCCGTCACCTGTCGTGGTGCCCCGACTGCTGAAAGAGTTCTCGAGCGAAGACATGATGCAGAGCTGTGCCCTTTTGCGCCCGCTGGGCGATTTCTTTGGTGGTTTGGACGCGTCAGAGAGCGTCTGTGCTGAGGCCATCGTCCGCATATTCGCAATCAAGCAGACCAGCCTGAACGTCGCTCATCCGTTGCAGGTTCCGCTTCCTCGCTTCGACCAGGATCACCAGCACCAGGAGAGTGAAGAAGAAGACAGCAATGACGAGCACCATCATGAAGACGGAGGGGACATTGACGTCCAAATGGTGGCGGTGGAGCACTCGCAGTTGACCGGTTTTGCCAGGAGCTTGCGCGAAGAGCTGGCACTACAATGGGACGCAGCTATCGCGGAGAAATTGACCAGCGAGTCACTATCAGCAGTCACGTGCGTGTTCTTCCACCCGTGCTTTCGCCACCTGAGCTTCCTGGATGGGCATTCAGCAGACGCGAAAGTCCGGATTCACGACCACGTGAAGAAAATGGCTCGAGACGTGCTCCAGTTCAAGGTCAAGCTGAGCAGCTCGAGCGTCACTCGTGGGAACGCTGAACACTATGACGCTGATGTCCACAGTGGTGAGGACAGTAATCCCTTGAAGAAGCGACGCCTCTCGCGTCAGGAGAAGCTCAGCAGACAAGCGGAAGAGCTCTCGCGGCTGGGCTTCCTTGACGCATTTGCAGCCAGCAACAACAGTTCAGTGACGACGCTTGAAGGAGACCAGCAGCGAGAATCGAGCGAGGCAGACTGGTCGGCGGCGGATCTGCTGGTGAGCAGGGAGCTGGAGCGGTATCTGAAGAACGAGGCAGTCGCGTTCGCCGCCGTGTCCTTCGACAAGGTCCTCTCTTACTGGCAGCACAAGGCGTTCGACTACCCGACGCTCGCTCTCGTGGCTCAAGCCGTACTGGGACATCCCGCAGTGCTGCCTGAACAACAGCAACAGCATCAACAGCATCGCGGAGCGAAGAAGAGCGAATCAAGACACAATCGAAGAAGTGGCTCGTGCATTCGCTGCTGCTTTGGAGGGCGAAGCAAACTGCCGTGGCACAAGCCGATGCGTGACGAGATGCAAGTGTTTGAAGAGATCACGCTCTTTCTGCACTCCAACGAGCAGTTCCTGAACGAGTCGCCGAAGTTGCTGTCACCACCAGAGATCAGTGCGGCGAAAGCCACGCAGGTCGTCGCGCATTTGGTTGCTGAGCGCAGACGGCAGCAGCAGCAGCAAACGACTTCAGTTGAGAATGCATCCGCCGACCCATCGATCATTGAAGTGTGAGAAGCTACCCACGTACAGACCAGCGCCAGTTGGAGAGTGATCCTCGCATTCTCCATTGATGAACGAGGCTTCACGTGCTCCATTAGCAAGAGTGAACTTTGATTCGCAACTTTTAGGCTTGAAGGATAAAATAGATGCTGATCATGATCGTGACAAGTGCGAGTGAAGGCGAATGGAGTGGAGCTAGGCTTTGTGGATAGAAAACTCACAGACATCAAGTGAGAGGGCGACGTGAGCTTAGTAACCCTCAGATGACTTCGTCGGGCGTGGCGTCGATGAGTTTTTGGATTTGGAACTGTTTCTCGACGATCGGCCGCACGTCGTCCACGTCTACGAGACTCTCGAGGAACGGCAGCAAATTCAAAAGCTCGTCGTCCCCTTCGTCATCGTACCACGTCTCGATCGGCACACCATTGTTGACCTGTACATTCAAAGTTGTCGAAGAGCTTATTCAGTCCACATCCTCCTGGTTTCTGATTGTACAAATACATGGCGTCACTCACCTGGTACCCAAAGGCGTGCGGCGAGTTGTCCACGAGTAGCACGGTGGCGAGATTCCGCCCGAGCACGTTCAAGTCCTTGAGGTAGTTCCCGTACACGTCGAGGCAGTCATCGCGGTACAACCGGTACTTGATGAGGTTCCGATGTGGGTCAAGCAAGTTGAGCAGCGTCTCGGCATACGCGCGGTGCGAGGCCGTGAACACGACGACCTCAAAGAGCTGCGAGACGCGCTTGAGGAAGTACTCCATGTGCGGACGCTTCTTCACCTTGACCGTGTACTCGACGCCGTTAAAGTTCACGGGGAACTGCAAGTGCGGGTTCGCCACGTCGTCTACGCTGCAGTGCACGAGCGTCTCGTCCAGGTCGAGCACCTGGTGGTGACCATTCAATTGGGACACAATGTCAGCCGAAAAGCCAAAGGGACATGGTACAATTGACTACGCACCAGTGAGATCTTAGGGGCGTTGCGCGACTTGGCTGGCAGCGCGATCGGGCGCGGACACGAGACGATTTCGTCGTACTTTGGCAGCGTCTTCATGAAGTAGAAGCTGCAGATAGATACACAAACACAGCCTTCCATGTCAGCACCCTTCATAGTCGAAGCAACGCACAATCAGGAGCACTCACGGGTTGAACTCCTGCTCGGTAATGGAGGCCTCGCTGCCGGATTCAGAGCCAACGCCGTACGTGGTCTCGTCGTCTTCTTCTAACTCTTCGGGTTCGACTGTGACAGTCGTGGTTGTGGTGGTGACTGTAGTCGCTGTCGTCTCTTCTTCATCGTCATTTCGCTCCGAACACGTAGAGCTCGACGAGAGGAACGACGCGTCTATCTTGGAGTGCGAGCTCGACGGCGACGGGTCTGAGGACGTCTTGGTCGTCGAGCGCGACGGCGGCTTGAGCATGGGCGAGAAGAGCTCGCTGTTCGGCCCGTCGTCACCGCTCGCTGCTTCAGAGTCACCGTGCTCGCTATGTTTCGTAGAAGAAGAGGCAGCTACAGGCGACGCTGCGGTGCTGCTTTCCTTACTCATTTTCTCATCACTATGTGCCACAACACAGCAAAAGGCATCGTGTGAGGCAAACATCCACGACATTCACACATAAACGCACACACACGCCAGTACTTACGTCTTCATCTCCATCTCTGCATCGTACTCGTTCGCGAGCTTGCGGGGCGAGTAGAACACGTCGTTCGCGTTGCTATTCGGCGCTGAGTTGTTCGTTCCAACAGCAGGAGTCGATGCGCCTTGTTTCTTCTTCACGGACGAGCCTTTAGGCGTACGCTTAGCACTTGACTTGCTCGCCTTCTCCGCCGTGTGCACGCGCTGTCTCTTGAGGGGAGTGGACGCAATGGGCGACAGCGGGTCTGCGTAGTGGCCGCCGGGCGAGAACGTCTTGCGGCCGCGGTGCGCACTGCTGCCGTTGCTCTCTGTCGTCACGGCGCCGTTCGCTTCGTCTACTGCTGTTGTACCTGCTGCGCTGGCGACCGGCGATCCGGTGATGATGGCCGGAGGCGCTCCCTCCTTGGGACTCGCAGCGACGTCCGCCATATCTGCTGCTGCCGACAGAAAGAGAGAAGCGAGAGCCAACTGCTGCTGATGTGTCGTCGCGCGTACCTCCCTGCCTCGTGGCGTCTGTCTTGATGGACTTGCCTTTCCGGTCGAAAAAGCAAATGGTGGGGTGGAAAATTCAAAATGTACCAACTGATATCATGTATGAAAGGTTATTTGGAAGTTTTGGGGATTTTGATGGAATCGTGATAGAAAAGGTATTAATTTACATAGGTGCGTAACGGCACATTTCAAAGCTGGCAATATCTTTTTTGGGCGGCGCAACGCAACCCGCTATCTTATCAGACTCGGGTCTAAATGCGACCGCCATGAAGAGCTACGCCATGCGCTCTTGGTGCACACGGCTCGATCTACAGCAATTCTCTATGGACGCAACCACACATCGCATCACCATCACTATCATCACCAGTAGCACGTGCGATTCGCAGCAGCGCAGAGCCGTCCACACCGCGCAGGCTGTCAATTGATCAGTCACAACAGCAGACCGAGCATGAAGCAGGAGAAGCGCCTGACGACGGCGCTCAAGAACAAACGCCTCGACTGGCAGCTGCAGAAGCGCAAGCTCCAGTACCACTTCCTCAACAACTTTGGCAAGGTAGAGTGCACACTACTTGTTGCTTCAGTGCTTATGTGACCCGTCGTCTGGCATGTATTGATCGTGTTGCAATGCCAACAGAACGTTGCGTCGCCCGATGACGACTACGAGCAGCACGAGCAGCGATTCATCGGCCTGCTCCAGAAACTTCTCGACATCCGCAAGAGCCTCGAGCATTACCGCACCACTGCGCTGCCGGTTTACTGCTCTGCGTGCGCGAGCCTCGGCGCAGACGTGTGGTGCGTCGTGAGCGTCGACGCAGTCGGCAAAGGCGCGGACGCCGAGAAGTTCCGCCATGCCATGTGCGCAATCAACGAGACGAAAGAAGTGAAGAACCACTTCTTCAACGCAGTACGTCCTCTACGATCGTGTCCGGCTCGCCATGCTCGTATGTCCATAGCTACTGACCCATTGCCGCTCTCTCTCTTGAATACCAGGACGAGGTGCTCGCAGGCGCGCTTCGCTTCCTCGACATTCACATCAACGCCATGAAGTCTGTCAAGTCTCAGATCGAGCACCGCAAGCGCGTAAAGCTCGACTTTGACTGCTACGAGAGGAAGCTGAGCAAGCTGACAGAGGCCAAGGCCGTGAGCCCGCAACGGCTCGAGCGCAACGAGTTCAAACTGCAGAAGTCGCGCGAGATGCTGCGCGCCGTTACCTTCGACCTCTACCGCGTCTTCGCGAAGTACGAGAGTGAGCGCGACACGATGCTCAACGGCGAGCTCGAGATGGTGCGCCAGGTCATGCACAGCTTCTACGCCAAGAACGCCGAGGCGACCGACTTTGTCATCCCCGAGGAGGTCGACCGCGCCACGTTGGACGCCAAGACCGACCAGGTCTGGCTTAACATCGCATGAAAATGCTTGACACTGTGTGTATGTGGCCACTAATGCGCTGGTTGTGGTGGTCTGTAGATATTCAAAGCCATGGTGGCGAAGGAGCTCGAGAAGAACAGCGTGAAAGAGCTGCCCGCCCCGGCAAGCAATGACGAGGACGACGAGGCTCAGGACGGTGTTGGACCGGAGCAGTACGCTGCCAGTGGCTCGGACCAACTACCGAGTCCACCGGGGGCGATGGTCGTGCCCGCGCCAGTGCTGCAGTTGACACACGCCACTACCAGTGCGGCACCGCTGCTCGCAGTGGCAGCAGATCTGCCACCATCTACGCACGCGGACGAGAGCAACAACGCGAAGGAGGAGAAGGAGGCGCAACAGCCAGTGCACGAAGCCACCGACGATGAGCTCTCGGAGAAGCTCAAGACGATCCAGCTCACACGCCCGAACGTGCAACCGCTCAAGCACTCGCGCTGGCGCTCCAGTGCATAAGTCAGACAAGCGGTGATGCGAGTAGGAGAGAGCGGATAGATATGAGAGGTGCACGCTACAAACGTGTCAATAGACATAGAGCTCTCAGCAGCAGCAGACCACAAGAACAACAGGGACTTTTGCGCTCGACAAAACCACCAAGCAGCTTTGCGACGTGTCTGAGTCTGCTATATTTGCCACAACCAATCGGACACGATGTCAGGCTGTCCGCACTATCGATGTGAGTGGACGGGCGACGCACGAACCAGACGGTGATAAATCCCTGGTTGTCGCCTGCAAACACGTACAAGCCCTCGCCAGCTTCTCGCGCGATGCGCTCATCGAGGCTGTGGTCCTTTGGGAACAACACCTGCGATTGGCACTGGTTCAGCTGGGTCTGAATGAGAAGAGCTGGGCTTTGTTGCTGGCAGTTCGGGATGAAAGCCGGAGAAGACATGCTGCACTGATGGGCTCTTGGGCTCGACCGTTTCCGTCAAGCACTGGAGTTCCATGTAGCAGCTACAGTACAATATAGAGAGGCCAACAAAGTCAGAGACGCTAGTGGAAAGTAACGGAGCCCAAAGCTGCCGTTCACACGTACTGGTATCCCGGATCGTCCTACGAGACCCGCCAGAGAAGCACTCGTCCTGACGCTGTGCCATCGACAATGTCGGCCGACGTGATCTCTTCAAGGATCTTCACCTCCCATCGAGCACCATCATCACAAGTGATTAGATATGTATTTTAAAAGGGTAATCAAGCTATATGTATCTATTAAGTAACTTAATTAAGGGTTTTTGTAAAATAAAGATCACACTAAAGGTGTTGTTTCATTGCTTTCTGCTGTTGTTTTTCCGCATCACGACCAAGCTCAGCTGCAACGGTGATCCATTTTAAAATATTCTTCGTGAAGAAGCGATCCATCCAGTCGTCCAAATGGCGGAGGTGGCAGCGGCGCCCACGACAACGACGGCCGCCACCAGCTTCACGCCGTCCATGACGCCCAGTGACACCGTCATGCGCCGTCT
Source organism: Globisporangium alternatum (assembly GCA_023334315.1). Taxonomy (NCBI): domain Eukaryota; phylum Oomycota; class Peronosporomycetes; order Pythiales; family Pythiaceae; genus Globisporangium; species Globisporangium alternatum. The sequence continues at coordinate 1,977 of JAASGT010000213.1, read as the reverse complement.
CAGCATGAGCAGCTCGACGGCGGGCGACGACGACCGCGACGACGACGACCAGGAGAACCTCCCGAGCGTGCACGACCTGCTGCAGGCCGTGGCGCAGCTCCAGGGTATCGTGCGCGAGATCGGTCCGAACGACGGCGACGCGGCCGCGCTATTCGACGAAGACGAGTCGCCGTTCACGATCTACCGCAGCCCGAACCGCGGCCCGCGCTACTACGTTGACCCGCGCAGCACGCTCAAGCACCACGCGTCGGCGCCGAACCTAGCGCAGGGCATCTACGACCCGCGCAAGCGCGGCACGAGCGTCGTGTCGGCGCTTTCGCCACAGAAAGACGCTGCGTTTCATCGCACGGACGCGTATGGTGGCTCTGGCCTGATCACACCGCCGCCCAAGCGACGCGAACTCTCGTCGGTGCCGCGCCCGACAACGCGCGTTGCGGCGCTCACGCGCGAGAACATCTCGCTGCTGCCGACGCCGCAGGACTATGCGCGGCGACGTAACGCGGCTGGCTCGATTTCAGGCATGTCCCAGCAGTCCAAGACGTCAGTGCGTACGGACGGCGGCGCCGTGTTCTCGCGCCTGTACCAGTCCGACTACCACATGAACCGCGACCTGAAGCTGCGCGCGATCCGCGACCGACAGGAGAACCTCAATCTCAGCTTTGCGCCGAGGACGAACAACGCGCAGCGCACGTCGATCTCATCTAGGGATTCGGTCGGCAGCTCGTCGATCGGCTCGATGCAGTCGGCCAAGACCGACATCACGAGCGTCTCAAGCCGCCTGTATGACCCGGACTACGTGCGCAAGCGCAACGCGCGGCTCAACCGCCTGCGCGAGGAGCGCGAGCTTCGCAACTGCACCTTCGCACCGGCGATCAATACGGCAAGTGCGGCGGCTCTGAATCCTGCGAATGGTAGTAGCGCAGCGACGCCGAACCGACGCGCGTCGTCGATCCACCTGAACCTCAAGTCGTGAGCGATGGAAGCGTGCGTGCGTCCGTCCGTCCGTCCATTTTGAAGCAGCCAGCGTAACCCTCCGTCTCACACGAGTCATGTCCATTCAGCCGCCACACCACGACCATCTTAAGTAACCTCATCACAACCCCACATCCAAAGATGTGAGAAGCCATCCATAATCATAATGCAACCGTTCGAGAGATGCCAATTTTACACGATTTTCCACTGAGTTGTGTAATTTTTTGAAAAACGTATTGAAAGTTGGTCTAGATTGCTACACAACATTGGTGATATAGCTGACATTGTTATTCAAGTAATCAGCTCGAAGCAATGCCCAAGTACGTGTCTACTGCCAAAGTAAGAGAGGTATATGGTATCACTCTCGAAACATCTACAACAAGCTCGTCGAGTCCTCGCGCGACGATTGTTACAAGCTGAAGAAGTCCGATCGGTTCGCAAAGTATCGTCCAATCTCCCAGAAGCACTCGCTGGCGAACTATCTTCCTGAGTATCACTTGGAGGTTCCAGAAGGAGTTATGGATTCAACCTTCCGAGACTACGAATAGCGTTGAAGTCTTCGAAGGCGTTGTTCGAGAAACTCAAGGAGAAAGACAAGAAGATATCGTTCCCGAAGCTCAAGTTCAAGTCCAAGAAACATAACTCGTCGTCGATCGAGATTCGACCACGCCAAATCAAGTCAAGTGATGGAGTCGTGCGATTCTTTCCCAGATACTTTGGCTTTTCGAGGGATGAAGGAATCAAGATCAAGCAAGAGCTACCCGAGCGAGAGTTTGCCATCTCCAACGAACTCGAGATGAGAATTTTTACATCTGCATTCCTCGCATGAGAGCGTTCGAGCAGACATCATCAAGCCGAGTATGCGCGATCGACCCGGGTGTGCGAAGCTTCATCACGATGTATGATCCCGAAGGAATGACGTTGGGTGTCGATGATGCGAACGAAGAAATCTTCCGAAGATGCCTCACGATCGACAGAGCGATTTCAAGAAAGACCAAGGAGACC
>JAASGT010000212.1:0-38129 GCA_023334315.1 Globisporangium alternatum | reverse complement strand
CTGGATGACGTAGTTCTTGAGAAGACTAGATTGTGTCAGGTGCTGTCTCTGTAACGGTAGTCATAGCGTCAGTCTACAAGTATCAACAGCGTAGAAGAGCGGAGTTGGATTTCAGCGGCTCGCACCTTCATGTAGTACTGTGGGTCTGAACTACCACTTCATTTGCCATGATGCATCGCCAAAGGAGCTCGCCAGCTTCCTCGAAGCCGCCTTGCAGTGGGGCATTCATGCGCAGCTCGCCAATGGGGCCAGTGATGGGGTCGAGCTTCAGTTGACTCGTGCACACCACCGAATTGATAATCTCGGTCCAGGAAGCGTGAGAGAACGTTGCTTCGAGGTCCAGGTACATGTGCTCCACGCGCCGTCGCAGATCTGCTATAGCATGCGACTCCTGAGGTTGCAAGACATCGTTGTTGTGCAGGTACACTCTTTGCTCCTCTCAGCAAGTGAAGTCCCTGTACGCACACAATATTGAGAAAGTGTTGTGAGTTTGCTGCCGCACATAGCAGGAGATCACAGTCGATTACCGTGAATCAAGAGAAGGATACTCACAAACTGGTTGGACTTCTTGCTCAGCATGGCTTTGAGCGCCTTGACGAGCTTTGTCTGCTTTCCGACGGCGTCTTGTAGCTCGGCATTCAGCGCCTGCGCTTTCTGACACTCCCGCGCCCACAAAGTCACAATCTCGAGCCACATTGACATCCGCTTTGCTGGAACAATTTTCGTCACGTTACTGCTTTCGCTCATTTGTCGCACTTGTTGCTGGAGCTGAGCTTGCATGAATGAACTCTCTCCGCGCTGCAATCGCCTCAAGTTCTCCTCGAGCGCGGCGACCTGATCGCGGAGACGCGTCACTTCGGCCTTCTTCTTGGCTCGACTGCGCTTGACCGCCTCGTAGTGAGTGTCGCGACTTCGCTGGACGGAGGACTTGTGAGCTTCGTTTCCCACCAACTCGTCAATCGCTGCGGAGAAAGCGAGCTGCTCGCAATAAGAAGCGCTCTTCGCTGGCAGAATGTATCAGTCAAATCCCTGCAAGTCGGTGAGGGTGCTCATACGAACCAACGAGTCAGAGGCGACAAGAAAGAACTACGTGTGGGATTAGAAGAGGGAATGCCCGAGACCAAGAGTCGATCGATCGATCATTAGCCAACCGACAGTCACCAGACGCCGCCGACTGCTGAGCGCGTCTGTTCCTGCTACACTACTCACTCAACCTCGACCCTTGCTCGCTCGCTCGCTGCTTCTCTCCTCCTCCTCGGTGGTATGACTGCGTGTTTATATCTATTCCGAGTCGGCGATCTCGATTCTACTGCCACGACGGATCTGGCCCCAACCGATCAATCGCCAGTGCTTGTCAATACGACGACTGATCGCGATCTTCTCACCCTCCTGGGTGCACACTGGTGCGGTGAGCAGGATCTTGGCCAGATCCTGCTTCACAGCGAGCACCTTGCCACCCGTGGCCGTCGAGCCAATGTTCACCATCAACACCTCGGCCTTCGAGAGCTTCTGCACCTTGGACGCCTTGCTGCCCTCCTGGGTCTTCACGCCGAGCAGGCGCTTGAGCAGGTAAAAGTTGATTTCCAGCTCCGTGAACACGTGCGGCAGGCTGCCCTTGAGTCCTAGCACCTGGCCTACGAGACGGTCCGAACGCGTGAGAGTCGGATCGATGCGGGTACCGACACCGATGAGACCACCTGGCACGGCGAACTGCAGATCGTTCTTCTCGGCAAAGAGCGACACGATGCGCGAGTAGATCGGCACGCACGTCATCTTGCCCTCCTCGTCCTTGCTCACGATACCTGGACGCACCTCGATCTCGTCACCCACACGGAGCACACCTTCCAGGATCGAACCACCGGCGACACCGCCCTTGAGGTTCTCGACGTCCTCACCTGGCTTGTTCACGTCGAACGAACGGATCACGATCAGCTTTGGCTTGGACGAAAAGTCGCGCTTCGGGATCGGGATGTTGCGGCAAATGTACTCGCACACGACGTCAATGTTGTACTTGAGCACGGCCGAGATCGGGATGATCGGCGCGTCGTGGGCGACCGTACCGGCCACGAACTTCTTGATCTGCTCATGCTGCGCGACCGCGACGTCCTCCTTGATCAGGTCGACCTTGTTCTGCAAGATGATGATGTTCTGGAGACGCATGATCTCAATCGCGGCAAGGTGCTCCGACGTCTGCGGCTGCGGGCACACTTCGTTACCGGCGACCAGGAGCAGCGCGGCGTCCATGACGGCGGCACCGTTGAGCATCGTAGCCATGAGAATGTCGTGACCTGGGCAGTCAACGAACGACACGTGGCGCTGCAGCACCCACGTGGTGTTGTCGTCGACCTCGTCCACGAAACGGTCCGGCTTCGAGCTGCCGAACGCGCGGTAGCAGCCAATGCCAGTGCCGTTCTCGGCTCTGTAGATCTTGGCGTTCGCGTACCCGAGCTTGATGGTAATGTTACGCTCCAGCTCGTTCTTGAAACGAACCGTCTGCACGCCCGAGATCGCCTTCACGACCGTCGACTTTCCGTGTGCGACGTGGCCAATAGTACCAATGTTGATAGTAGCCTATACAGCGCAACACAACAGTAGCGTTAGCATTCACGGGTCATATACTAGAACGCACGCTTTGTGTAGCCATCAAGTCACGCGGTCAATCGCTGAAAGACACATGCGAGCAACGTACCTGGCGACTGATGACCTCAGGGGTCAGCGGGGTGAGCTCCTCTACGTTCAGCTTGGAGAGGTCCTGCACAGCAAGGTGCTTCTGAATCATCGTTTCGCCCATGGTGCTTTAGCTTGAGTGGATGGGTTTCTTCGCGTTCGCTGGTGCGTTCTGCGAGTCGAAAATGCGAGTTTGTTGTCAGTTCAAAAGGCACGACGAGTCCGCAAACACTCGCACCCACACGCACGCGCGTCCTTTGCAGACACACACTCACACACACAGAGACAAACCTCGACCACTGAGCACCAGTCATATCCTCCTTCACCCGTATCGCAACCCACGCAGTGCGATCATTAAGAAATGGGAATGGGAATGAAGGAATGAAGCAGGCGTGTGTGGGGGGGTTGTTGTTGCATGTGTGGTGAAAGGGGGCGCCTCAATGAGGACACTTGCCTGCTCATCACGAGCAGACGCTCGTCCTCACTCGCACACACACACGGGCTCTCGCCTGCAAGCAGCACGCATCTCATAGACGGCAGCAGCACCACTCACCTGAAGAAAAAGCTCTCGTTGTATGTGGCTGGCGGGTGGGTGCTGCTGGCGCGGGCAAAGGGGGCTTCTTCCGTGAGCGAGCCAACAGAAATATCTGATGGCAGCAAGCCGCTTTCGTCTGCGGTACAAACCGGTACAAACACAAGTATATCGGTTTTTATACTGGTATTGATGAGCTCTCGTAATCCCAATATAAGGAGGTTTGTATTTGTATTAAAAGGGAAGTACTTGTTACCTAAATACCGATATATACCGGCTGAACTTTTAGATTTTTGATTATCTTCCAAATTTGTGGAATTGGTAGCAGACCGGTTGTGAACCGAGAAACCGAACCGTTCAAAGCTGAACCGGACCGACAAAACTGAACCGGGCTACAAATAGCGCCGCCCTTGTTTCTCCGCCAGTCAGTCGTACTTATTCGAGTAGCTACGAATTCGAAAGCCTGAGACGACAGATAGCCGCCAACATCATGGGCAGACGCGGGGCAGGACGGCGGCTGAATGACCAGGAGCGCATGGAGATCCTGGACATCATGGCTACAGAGGCCAAGGTGAAGAACGTGGACCTCGCCAAGCGCTACGGCGTCTCGGAAGGTGCGATCCGCAAGCTCAAGCAGATCAAGGACACCATCCGCGACCGCTACGTGCTCGGCAACGAGCAGAACCGCGACAAGCGCAAGCGCGGCGGCTTCCGGCGTAACGCGCAGTTCGAGCAGGAGCTCTACGAGTGGATCTGCCGCATGCGTGAGACGCAGGCGTACCAGCTCATCCCGCTCACGCAGACCGCGGTGCGCCAGCAGGCGATCATCCTCGCCAAAAATTACGAGACCATGGCGACCTTCAAGGCGTCGCCCGGCTGGTTCGCGCGCTTCTGCTCGCGCCACCGCCTGGACCCACCGATGGCCTCAGCCACGGGCGACCTGGCCAGCTCTGCGGTTCCTGCGTCTGGTATCTCAGCGACGTCGGGCATCTCGGCTGGGAGCATCATAGAGGCTGTCAACGCCAGTGTGACGCTGCTTTCTTCTGGTGTTGGCGTTGGCCTTGGCGTCAGTGCTGCTGCGGGTGTCGTGCGAGCGCCAGGACAGGAAGCCGCCGAGGCCGCTATGATCCCGTTCCCACAGGCAGCCGACGACATCCGCGCACTCGGCGTCACTGAGGATGTCGCTGCTGCATTAGCTATCGCTGGTCAGCTGGTGCAGACGCCGCAGGTCGAGAAAGCAAGCGCGACTGGCGAAGTGGACCTAAATTGCCCAGAAGCCATCGTCGAGGAGCAGAGCGTTGCGAAACAAGAAGACCCGAGTAAAGCGGACTCGGCCCAAGCGCAAGCTCCAGTTCAGGCTCAAGCTCCTGTGCCAGCCGAGTCAGCAGCCACGCGTGCCGCGAAAGCCAAAGCTGCTGCTCAGCCGCCCAAGTCTCTGGAGGCTGTGGACGAGATCTTCAGCCTCGGCCTGTAAGCGACAATCTGATAAACTCAGTGCTTGCACTGAGGTGACACTTATTTTCACAGACCGCCTGTGATCTGATGGCATCAGCACCAGTCACGCTACCAATTTCGTGTTCTCCCTTGTGTATAAATTAAAAAATGACGGAGGTCTTCCTCTGATGAGCCAACCATTTTCATCAACTCTTTGTCAGCATCAATTATAAGCAGAACGAATGCATCTTTGATTCAAATGAATACTGATTCATGCAGCAATGAGCAGTCGTAGCGTGGCGCACCTAACGAACTTCTTCATTCGCTTACTGGGCGTACAGGTGGATTGCTGGCTTGCCCGGAGATGCGGCCTCAAGCTTCTTCGCGTCGGCGTTCGGGATCTCGTCCGCGACGTCGAAGAACTGGATGTCCTCCAGCTCGAGCGAGCCCACGAGGTACGCCTTGTTGGAGGCGAGCACGTCCTTCTGGTTGAACGGCATTCTGCAAACACACACATATAACAAAGTCAGTAAGCTGTCCTCAACATGAAGCTAAGCATATCAATCAGACACCACGGTACGCACCGCAATTCCAGGGCCTCCTGGCCGCGGATCGCCGCCTCCGACTTGACGAACGCGGCGAACTGCATCACGTTCTTCGTAAGCTTCTTGAGCGCGTCGTCCTGCGCGATCTGGTCCTTCAGGAGCTTCATAAAGTCCGCCGGGAACTCCTTCGTGTCAGCGTGGAAGACCGAGCTCATGAAAATCAGCACCTTCTGCTGCCACTCGGGGAACTCAGACGAGAGGTACACGTGCGCGTGCGTGGGCTTAGCGGCCTCCGCGGCGGCCGCAGGCTTCTTGCCCTTCTTCGCCGCACCGCTGCCCTTGACCAGCGCCTCGCGGAAGTGGCGCACCGTCTTGTTCAAGAAGTCGCCGGCACGCAGGAGCGCAAAGTCGACCTCGAACGTCTCGGGCCAGAGCGCCGTGGTGACAAAGCCCGGCTTGCCGATGAGCGTCCAGATGTGCTCGCAGAAGTGTGGCGTGATGGGCGAGAGCATGATCACCTGCGCCTCGATGAAGCGGGAGATCACGTCGCGGTGCATCACCACGTTGCTGCGGACGCAGATGTCGCGGTACGTGTCGCGTGTGATCTGGAACTCGAAGAAGCCTGTGTGGAGACCTTCGCGCCACTGCATCTGGTCGTAGAACTTGGCCGTCTCGTTGATCAAGTTGCTCATCTGGTGCATGAACACCTGGTCGTTGAAGTTCAGCTCGCCCGTGCGCAGCGACGCCCCCTCCTCCACGGTCTTCTTAATCCACTCCTCCTCGGTCGTGAGGCGCAGGATCGCCATGCGGCACGTGTCCAAGGCGTAGTTTGCGTCGTCCATGCCGTCGCCAGCATCAGCACACGCGAAGCGCGTCGCGTCGGCGCCAAACTCGTTCGCGCAGTCCTTGATCGTCAAGAAGTTGCCCAGCGACTTGGACATCTTCTTGCCGTCCACGAGCACGTGACCGTTCGTGAAAAACGAGCGCGGCCACTTGGATGGGTCCTCACGCCAAATCTCCGCGTGGTTGTACAGGCACATGGTCAAGTGGTTGCGGATCAGGTCCTTGCCCGAGGCGCGCACGTCGACCGGGTACCAGTACTCAAACTCGGCGCGCAGCTTCTCCAGAAGCGCGAGCGGGATCGTCGAGTTCGCCGGCGGCGCATGGCGCAGGAAGATGTAGTCGAACACCTCCTTGGTCATCTGCTCCGGCTTGATGCCGTGCGGGCCGAGCTGCGAGCCGTCCAGGTTCGCCTGCAGGTGGTGCGCGATCGTGTAGTACGCCATGTAGATGGTCGAGTCCGAGAGCGACTCGACCACGAACTCCGGGTCCCACGGCAGCTTCGTGCCGAGGCCGGCCTGGCGGCACGGCGCCCACTCCTTGAGCCAGCCCAGGGTCGCCTTGTACTCGCCAAGCGCGATCGGGTTGTACGCCTCAAAGGTCTCCGGGTTGCTCACGTGCTCAAGCACGCGGTTCTTCCAGTCCTCGGCGCCGTACGTGAGGTACCACTGGTCCAAGTGCGCGACCACGCACTCGTCGCCGCTGCGCGACATCACGAGCGACTCGGTCTCCCAGTACGGAATCGCGTCACCCGACTCGAAGAGCTCCTGGCGCACGTTTGTCTTGGCGTCGCACACCTTCTTGCCCTTCTGCGAGCCCACGAGCATCACGCCTTCGTAGAAGCCCTTGAGGTACACGAGCTCCTTGGCCTTCGCGAGCTTGTCCTTGTCGTTCTGCGACACGATCTTGAGGTCGTCGCAGACCTTCATGGCCGCCTGGTCGCCGAAGCCCGGGATGTCGATGATGGGCACCACTTCGTACGGCAGCACCATGTGGTCCGCGATGTTGTACTTCTCACGGAGCGCGGGCTTCTGCTTCAGGTCACGGAACGCCGCGTAGTCGTCCGGGGAGTCCGACGGCACGCTCATGACCACGCCCGTGCCCTTGCCCATGGAGATCGTGAGCAGCGGCAGCGTGTACACGGTCTCGTACGTAGCGTTCGGCGCCTTGAGCGGCAGACCGAGGAGGTCCCAGCCCTTGAGCTCCAACAGGCACTCCTCCTGGCCCCACTTGCGCGAGTACTCTTGATGTGCCAGGTTCTTCGCCGAGCGCTTGCTGATGATGAACACGTCGTTGTCGTTGATCAGGTACGCGCCGTAGTCGCCATCGGGCAGCACGAAGCAGTTCGTCTGGCCGTACATCGTCTCTGGACGCAGCGTCGCGGGCGCCAAGAACACGTTCTTGCCCGCGAGCGACGCCATCTTCTCCGGGAACGGCTCCTGCACACGAAGCTTCGCGATCGTGTACTCCTGCGGGTTCACGCCCTCGCCCGAGGCGCGGTCGTGGTCGGCGCAGTTCTGCTTGTCGATCGTCGAGTACACGTTCGGGCGCTTGCCGCGGCTCACGCGCCCGCGCTCCTTGAGCGTGTTGAGCTGCCAGCGAATGAATGCGTCGTAGAACGGGTTCACGTCCGTCGTGATGAACGAGCGGCGCCAGTCGATGGTCATACCGAAGCGCTTGAGGTCCGCGATGGCGTGCGGCGGGAAGTAGCGCAACCAGTGCATGGGCTCCGAGAAGTTGGCGATCTCGTCCTCCGGGATGTTCGAGATCTTGAGGATGTCGTACTGGCGCACGACGCCACCGGTCTTGGCTGCAGCCTTGGACTTCTTGCCCTTGGCCTTGTTCTCTGAGCCCTCAAGCTTCTTCTCTGTAAGTGGACACATTCATTCGCACGCACAGAGCCGACATTTACAGTCAGTGACGAGTCCCATACACCGTACATAGACGACCACACACATACACACAGCTTTACGCACCCTTAACGACCGGCTCCTTGGCCTCGTCGATGGCAAAGTTCGGCGGGTTGCCGTAGGTTGCGAGCTCGTTCTTGAGTTTGTTGGCGGCCGACTGGATCGGCATGCCCGTGCAGTGGAGACCGAAGGGGAAGACGACGTTCTCGCCCTTGAGGCGGTGGTAGCGCGAGGCGAACTCGACCTTCGTGAGCGTGAAGAGGTGGCCCACGTGCATGAAGCCGTTCATGTACGGGAACGGGAATGTCACCATGAACTTCTTCTTGCTCGGGTCCGGCTCGGACTCGAACACCTTGGCGTCTTCCCACTGCTGCAGCACCTTGAGCTCGATGGCGATGAGGTGGTCGCGGCGCGCCGTGTTCGGCTTGGCGGTGCCGCTCGCGTCTTCCAGCTGCACGTCCTGCATCTTGACCGTCACGCTCTCCATTGTCACGGCTAGCTGGCTTGCTTGAGCACCACAGGTCGGGATTCGGATTGATGGCTTGGCTTGCAAGCAAGGGGGCGGCAGGCGTGTTATTGTGGAGACTCAATAAAGTACGATGTGTAGTTGCGGTTTGCGAAACCACAAGAATGAGCAATGTGGAACACATGGTGGGGCAGAGCATGGGTACGGACCTACATTCACACTCACTTGTTCTTGTGGATTGTGGACGAAGTGGTGGCACGATGGATGCACACCAAAAGGACGAGCAGCTCCGTGGAAGCAGTGGCGGCCGGCGGCCACGAGCACCTGCCTCAGGAAGAGCAACACCAGCTGCTGCGAACAAAGTGCGTGGTGCTGCACCGTCTCTCGCCCAAGATGCGGATGTGCAGCAGCAGAAGCGGAGGAAGCAGCGGCCGCCCAGGTCGCTGCTGCTGCTGCTCAAGAGCTTCGTGGGGCTGCGCGTGCGTATCGACCTCAAGAACGACTCGGTGATCGAAGGCGTTGTGGAAGAGGTGGTGCACGACATGGAGTACGTGCTCATGGATATACGCTTATCCTCGTGGGCTAAAATGTCTGTCTTTGTGCTAACAACTGCACGTGTACTTTGCGTGGCGTGGTACAGCTTCACGATGATCGACGCATGCGAGACCAAACCGAATGTACGTGATATATTGGTGCTCTTTCGAATACAAGCTAGCTCATGCTATGTATGCGCGTTGTGGTTCAATAGGGCTCTATGGTTCGCATGGACGAAGTGTTTGTCATGGGCAAGACCGTGCTGTACGTGCACATTCCCGACCGCATCAACATCACGCAGCACCTCCTGCAATACGTACGTCATATTACTCTGTGCATGCTGCTACTAGGCTAGACACTAACTCTTGTATTGCCTATTGTCGACTATTAGACTCGAATGGTGAAGCAGAGTGCGACGATGTACACACGAACGAAGCGGAACGCATCTTCTCGACCGACCTAACCGCGACGACACAATAAGCACTTGTACAAAGGCGTCGATCAAGCAGCCAGCAACGGATCGACACACATAGCATCACACACACAAGGTAAAGAGCTCGTTGTATTGGCAATCTATTAATTTACAGGCGGTAAGCGCTGGGAGGACGGCGGGACGGGCTTTCGCATCTGCTGCGGGGAGCTGGACGCGGTGAGCGTGAAGTTAAGTCCGCCGCCCATGATTTTTTGTAAGCTGGTCAGCCGCTCCTTCAGCTGCAGGATGTGCTCTCGCTGGAACTCTGCCTCGCGCATCTTCTCCACCAGCTCATTGCTGCTGCTGCTCGACAGCGAGCCTTTGTTCTTCTTGCTGCCCGACAGCAGCTGGTGCTTCTGCCTTGTCTCGCGGATTTCCTGAGTCTGCATCTTCGTATTGTGGAACTCGCGCCGCAACTCGTTCACCTGCGTGGTCAAAAGCGCATTCTCGCGCTGCAGCCGATGCAGTTCGTTCTCGTTGATCGTCATCCCTTTCATGATCTTGCGCTTCAGAGACTCGACCTCTTTCTCCAAGTACTCGCGCTGTCGGTTGTACTCGGCCTGGGAGTTTGGCTCCTTGGCGTCAGCCACCACGCCTTCCTCATACTTCTTGTTCAGCGCCATCACAGCGTTCTTGAGCGCTTTCTTCTCCTCCAGCAACTGAGCACAGCCCATGAGGTCGCTTTGCACCTGCTTGATCAGCACCTTCCCCATCGCGACCTGGCTCACCTGCACGTTGATCTCTTTCTGCATGCCGTCCATTTTCAGACGCAGCTCGCCAATCATCAGATCCAGCGCAGCGTTGCTCTTGTGGTACTGCTCGAGCTCCGCGTCCATCTCTTCGATCTGCTTCTTCATGTCGGCAATTTCCTTCTCACGCGGCTCGATCTGCCGCTTGAGCTCCTTGATTTTGTAGTCGAGCACAAACTTGAACTTTTCGAGCTCCTGGTTCTTCTTCTTCAAGTCGTAGATGCGCTTCTCCTTGTCCTGAATCGTCTCTTCACGCTCGCGAATCTCTTTCTTGTGACCCTGGATGTCCTTCTCGAGCCCTTTGATGTTCTCAAAGAGCTCTTTGCCCTTCTCTTCCAGCGATCGGATCTCTTCTTTCTGATCCTCAATGTCCTTCTGCAGAGCCGAGAACTTCTTCTTCATGATCCCGTTCTCGCCCTTCAGTCGCAGCGTAGCTTCGCGCTCCTCCTGCAGCTTGAGCTCGTACTTCATCTTCATCTCCTCAATCTCGATTTCGGCATCTTCTTCGAGCTGCTTCTTCAGCGTCTCGTTCGTTTGCACCAGGATCTCCTTGGCTTTCGCACACTTGCCCTGCAGCTCCTGCTCCTGGTAGACCTTCTGGTCGTACTCCATCGTCATCTCGGCGAGGAACTTCGTGTGGCTCTCGACCAGAAGATGGTTCTCCTCCTCGTACCGTGTGTTCTGCTCCCCGCGAGCCTGCTCAAGCGCTGCATAGCGCTCTTTCTCGGCCTGGATCTTGCTCTCGTACGTTTCCTTGAGGTCGTGGAACTCCTTTTTGTGATGTCCGTTCATGTCGTGCATCTTCTTCTGGTACTCGCTCTCCATCTCCATCTTGTCCTGCTGCAGATCGGAGCACCGCTGCTTGTCTTGCGTCAGTTCGGCGGTGAACTTGTCCGAGACTTCCTTGATCTTCTCCTTGTAGTTCATGTCTTTGAGTCGCAGCTGGTACTCGTTGTGCAGTGTGAGCTCGTCAACTTTCGTCTTGAGCTCGTTCATCAGCCGGTTCTTCTCCTCAAGGTCGGACTTCGTGACGAGGATCTCTTCCGCGAACGGCAGCCCATTGCCACTGGCGTTGCTGTTGCTCCCGTCACCGCGGTTTTCCTTGTTCGCCCCCACACTGCTCATCATTGCGTTCGAACCACCGCCGACGCCTCGGTTCGCTGAGCCCTTGCCGATCACATCGCGGGTCTCAAAGATGCAAAGCGATCCATCTTCGCCAGTGGAGAACAGATACTGGTTGTCAAACGACAGCCGCAAGCGAGTCACAGGCAAGTCGTGGCACTGAAACTCGACAAAGGGCTGCACGGTTGGCGCAGCAGCACTCGGTCCCCCCGGTGAGCTTATCCCACTTGCTGATGATGTTGTTGGCGTCGCAGCTGATGACCCAGAGTTCTGACCCGAATCTTTCTCGATCGGAAGCCGGTACACTCGAACCGCACCAGGCTTATTTGGCTCCGTGGATCCAACGTAAAGAAGCTGCTGTGACGCTGCCAAGGCCAGCGGTCCCAGGACAACGCCCGCCCAGTGCTCTGCCCTCGCAGCCCCCGAGACAACGTCGATCTCCTTCAGGAGTCCGTCTGTGCCCGTCGCGTAGACCACGTCTGCGTCGTACGACAAGATCGCGTCCGTGTACGTGCAGCGCGCTTGAGAATGGCCATCGCCGACTTTCGTCGCTGTCCTCAGGTTCCAGATCAGAATGGACCCGTCGGCTCCACACGTGAGCAGCTTGCGGTCGTCTTGCTTCCACGCGATCGCAGTCACGCGATTCGAGTGGCCGCGCAGGACGCCGACTAGGTCACCTGTGTAGGTGCTGTAGACTTGAACCACATTGTTGTTCGCGGCTGCGAAGAACTGACCGCCGTGGCTGAAGCGAACCTCTTTGCATGCCTTGATCGCAAACTCTCGGAACGACCGAATGTCGTCCATGAGGATGTTGAGCATCTTGAGTTTGTCAGTGAAGCCCACGACAACGTGCAGTCCCGATGGATGAAATGCGATCGAGTGCGTGTCCTCCTTGAAGAACTTCATGATGTCCGTCGTCTTGTCCAGGTAGTTCCAGATGCGCACGGACTTGTCTAGGCCACACGTTGCGATTAGCGGCTTGCGAACACAAGTGTCGAGCCCTGTGATGTGGCTCCCGGAGATCCCTGGACTGTGGAACGAAGTTGAGAGCAGCTCGAAGTTCATGGCGTCTTCCTTCAGAATGTCGGTGCTCGAGAGCGTGAGAACGTAGAGCTGGTTGTTCTCCATCGAACAGACGAGCGAGTCTTCAGTCGGGCTGATCGCGATGTCCTTGATCGTGCTCATGTTTCCCTCGACGCTGAACGTCTTGGACTTCTTGTAGTACTCGCGGCCGTCGTCGCTGCGATCGTAAATGCGGACGATTCCACCCGAGCCGCCGCAGACGAAACCTTTCGAGTAGCCCAGGATGGAGCTCACAAAGTTCCCATCCGAGGGCGACGACGACAGGATCTGTCGGAACTCCATCTGCTCAAACAGCCACAGCTCTCCGGTATCAGCAGCAGCGACGACACGTTCGTCGTTCACCCACGCATGGCAGAGAAAGTTCGCTGGCTCGCGCTTTAGTGGCGTCGTTTGAAGTCGCAGTTGACCGTCGACGAACCGGAAGAACTTGATGATCCCGTTGCCGCTTACGCAGATCATGGTGGGGTCATTCGGACTGAAGTCCATTTGGTTCACTGCACCTCCAGCCTGATTCGATGCCTTCACCGACGCGATGAGCTTGGTCTTCTCCCAGAGCCAGAGCGATAGTACCCAATCTGGCGCCCCGCCTTGGGTCAGACAGTACTTGCTGTCGCCGGAGAAGGCGATCCAGACGCACGTGTCCGACATGTTGTCCGTCAGCAGCAGCGTCTTCCGCTTCCGCAGCGTATTGAGGTCGTGGATGTGGATCACGGCCTTCTCCCCCTTCTCGGCGATCGCCACATATCTAGACACAGAGAGAAACAAACGGGCAGATCAACACCAGTAAGCAAGCATTACGAGCGTCGGCTGAGCATAGGAAGAAGGAAACCACACACACGCCGCACCGTTTGTTCGCTGACACCGCCAGCGCCGTGATTCCTCCCGTGCTGCCTGTCTCCATCCCGTGGATGAACTGCTGCTCCTTCGATTCCATGTTGTGAATCACCACGTTGTGGCCGCATGGGTACACCACGATGTTCTCGTCGGCGAACGAGATGTTGTTCTTCACGCTGCCCTTGATCCCAAACAAGTACCTATTGGCAACAGAGCTCCCATGTGAGCAAAACACGAATCAACATCTAGCACAGCATCACTCACAGGAGCGCATCACTTTGAGTTATCATACCTGTGGATGAGCATGGAGCTGTTGCTGCTCGCTGCATTCGCCATGGTCAATCGATCCGGCGGGTCACTCTGAGCGTAGAGCTCGTGTCCGCGTATCCAGGGCACACAGCTCCTCGTTCTCTCTTCGGCCTCTTTTTCCTTGACAGCTTGTGTCTCCACGCTCGCTCGTCGTGCTGCTGCTGTTGCTTCGGCGTCGTGAACTCACTCAGCCAAGGTGCTGTGGTGTGCGCGTCGCTTCGGGACCTCTTTCACTGGAGTACCGTAACGACTGTACCATCGGTAGTGGTACATAGTACCACAAATATCTCCATCAGTCCTACTACAGCTATTATTTCAACAAAATCACCCTCATCCAGTGAAAACATTGCCTAGGAAAGCTCCATTTTCATTTTTGAACCATGAACTCGGAGCGCGAAAATGCGCGGTTGAAGCAGCGGGCGGAGGCGCTGAGTGGCAGTGGCGCAGCGGCTCGCGGATCGTCGTCGTCCTTCTCGTCTTCTGCAGCAGCAGACGTCAACATGCAGCAGCAGCCACGTGCTCGTGCAGCGACGGCGTCGTCGTCACGAGCGTCAAGCTTTGGCGGCAACTTCAGCACCAGCGATCCATTTGGCGCGCCGCCACCGCCACCACCATCGTCGTCGTCATCTCAGCAGCGCCATCACCAGCAGCAGTACGCGGGCTTCTCTGTACCTAGCGTGAACACGTCACAGCCTGTGCAGCAGCGTCAAACCGCGACTGAGCGCCTGTTTTCGAACGCGGCGTCAAGTGCAAGCTCGAGCGTCAGTGGCGGAGGAGCGGCTCCATACTCACGTGCTAACAGCGCAAGCACGTTCTCGTCCAAGCCGCCGACGCCCCCGTCCATGTCTTCATCTGTCGCATCGACCGCGTCTGCAGCAGCCGTGTCGCTGTCCTCGCGCAGAAGCACGTCGAGCGCAAGGAGCCCGCGCGAGATCAGCGTGCTGATCGACAAGCTGCTGACGAACATCCACGGCGCGCCGTCACCGATGACTACGCGTCGAGCGGTGATTCGACTCAGTGACGCGATCTCGGAGATCAACGTGGACTCGGTACGTGCGCAGAGCAAATAGCCAAGCTCGTCGTCTGCAGAAACGTTCATTCTAACACACTGTGTGTCGGCTTGTTATTGGATGATGTTGCAATGTTAACCCGTAACAGCTCACGATTCTGGAGAAAATGAAGCGCAAGATCGTCGCCGACACGCCGCAGTACTACGACAAACCTGAGCAGACGATTGGGCGCCTGCACGAGGTCTACTCGCGCTTTGTCAAGATCAAGAACCTCAACAAGAAGAAGTGGGTGTTCTCTGCTGGGGCTTTGATGGTGACGCCTTTCTCGCCTCGATCACTAACAGAGTTACCTCGAATACGTGTCTCTCTGTGTACAGTGAGGCGTTGCTGCTGCTCTACGGGCTCATGGACTCAGCGCCGCCAGCTTTCCACCAGGAGGCGTTCTCTAGCAGACCCGAGTTTGCCGCGCTGAGCATGGACAAGTACACGGCGGCAGGTGGCCCCACGTCAGCTTCACAAGCTGCAGATGCGACAACATTGAACAATGACCGGTTTCAGTCAGTGAAGCAAACGCAGAGGACAGAGGTTGACTCGCTCGAAGACTCATTCAAGTTCGCAGTGGGCATTGCCGCGCCCATGTCGTCTTCTTCTACTATGAAGGCGAAAGTCAAGGCTGCAGCAGCAAATCGCTCAGCGAGTGGACAATTTAGCAGCCACGCGTCGTTCGAAGTGCCGGAAGAAGTGCTGCTGCGCGATGTACTCTATGCGCTTCAGGCGATCGACTCGCGGTACCTGTACTTTGACGTAGCTGCCGACCGATTTCAGATCACGCGGAGCGTCGGTGTCCCGACCCGTAAGTCTATCCATCTATGGTGTGCGATGAGCCTTATGTCGTGTTCTTCAACAAATTCTAACATGTGCATGATGTTATATGAATCAGCAATGCGCGAGCTGATCCACAAGCTGTGTGAGCTGGGCTGGTTCTACCGCAAGATCGCCGAGTACCTCAAGCACCACCGCGAAGAGCTTTCCTTTGGCGTCGTACGAAGCTAGACTTCAGGCTTGCTGCTGGTTTATTTTGCTGTCTCTGCTTCCGCTAATGTTGTCGTCGTTTTCTTTCTCTTCTTGTAGGTCGGCCAAAGCTTCTGTCATGTGCTCAACATCGAGCTCTCCGACTACTTTCGCTTAATTGCTGTGCTGGCATCCCAAGTCGACGATGACGCCGAGACGAAACAGCCGAACGAGCGCTCATTCAGTGAGCTGACGCTCCGTAAACTGCTCGTGTGGACTCAGGACCCACTCGACAAGATGCGTCTCATGGCGCGACTCATCGACAGGTATGAAGGCTGTTCTCTTCAACTTTTGGTTTACGTTTGCTGTGTTACTGTATTGAGAGGCGCGCTGATTCCTATGTTCTGTGAAGTGTCGATGGCCTCCGAGGCGGCGCGTTGGCGTCCGGTATCCACTCGCACATCCTTCACGGCGACCCGGCTGTGTCGCGATACGTCCAGAGCGTCATGAAGCGCGTTGCAGCACCCATCTTCCGCATGATCCGGCGTTGGGTGTTCGAAGGCGAGCTGGAAGACACACACGTAAGGGCCTGCGATCTTTATGAGTGTGTGATGAAATTGTGGATCCAGTGTTAGTAGTTCGGGAAACTCAATTCCTGTGTGTTCACTGACGATACTAGGGAGAGTTCTTCGTGGTGGCGGATCCGAATGTCGCCGACGATCAGCTCTGGGCGCACAAGTATTGCCTCAACCTCAAAATGCTGCCGACTTTCATCTCCCAGTAAGCGAATCGCTAGCGAAGACAGTCTGGAACCTTGCTCGCATTATTGCCGTGTGGTTCCTAATATTGCGTGGTTAATTCTGTTTGTTCACCCAATGCTTCCAGGGACCTGGCGAAGAAGATCCTGGTGATCGGCAAGAGCATCAACTTCATTCGCCAGTGCTGTGGTAACACCGACGTACGTACCAGTGCGTGTGCACTCTGAAGAAAAGCGTCGATTAGTTCTGAAATACTGACGAGTGATGTTGTCTGTTGATTGCTTGACGATGATTTTCTCTTCAGTGGATCATGGACGCGGGCCAAGATGTGATGAGCGCGACCGCGGAAGTGGAAGACGACGGCGTGCATTTTGCTGAGCTATTGAATCTGGAGATCATGATTGAAAAGGTCTCGACGACCACAAACGAGTACCTGATCCGGACGCTGAACGAGAAGTACCACTTGCTGGACCACTGTCGCGCGCTTAAGCGGTATCTGCTCTTGGGACAGGTGAGAACCAGTGCTGTGTGCTTTCCAGGTTGCGGTTGCGCTGTACTCACTATGACTGCTGTATATTGTGTTGTATAGGGCGACTTTATTCAATATTTGATGGACCTCTTGGGTCCTGAGCTTTCGAAGCGTGCCACGCAGATCTATCGCCACACGCTAACGAACGTCTTGGAGACGGCGTTGAACTCGTCAAACGCCAAGTTCGAGGTTCGTGTGTGGATGTGTTTTTCGCGCTCTTTCTGGTTCGGTAGTTGCATTTCTCATGCTTTTGCTCTGATTCTTGGTGATGCAGGCGGCTGACATTCTCGCGAGACTGGATGTGGAGCTTCTTCATGCGTCGGCTGGTGATAGCGGCTGGGACATCTTTTCGCTTCACTACAAGCTCACGTCCCCAGTCAACACTGTGATCAACGAGGCTGCGATGACGCAGTATCAACGCATATTCCACTTCCTGTGGCGCTTGAAGCGTGTCGAGCACGCGCTGTCAGGATCGTGGAGCAAAGACATGAACCTCGGGCACTTGGTCCAGGTAAGCTGACAATGCGCGGCTGGATGAAACACGGCGAACTGAGTTATCTAATGCCTGACGCATTTCCGATTGTGTTTTACTAGGGTCGACTGCCAAACATCACGCCGCTCATCCACAAGTGCCAGCTTCTTCGCTCCGAGATGATCCACTTCACCGCGAATCTTCACAACTACATGATGTTCGAGGTGCGCTCTGCTGTCTTTATGATGAGAAAAGTTCTCTGGTATTATGCCTTGACAAGCGACTGATCAACTACTGTCCTCTGTTGACTTAAACAGGTGTTAGAGACTTCGTGGCACAAGCTGGTGAAAGATCTCAAAGCAGCCAAAGACTTGGACGAGCTCATCGATAGTCACGAAGACTACATCGCTGCAATCAAGAAGAATGTACGCTCAAAACTGTTCTTACTGCTGCAAGAGGCAGGTTCGTCTCCTCAATTCTGTCTCTGCTGCTCTTGTTTCCGCGTAGGGCTTCATG
Organism: Globisporangium alternatum; assembly: GCA_023334315.1. NCBI lineage: Eukaryota > Oomycota > Peronosporomycetes > Pythiales > Pythiaceae > Globisporangium > Globisporangium alternatum. The sequence continues at coordinate 20,336 of JAASGT010000212.1, read as the reverse complement.
GCGAAAGACTCGAGGGAGCTTCTGAATCAGTTGAAGTCGATCTTCAACACGATCATCACGTTTTCCAAGACCCAAGAGAACCTTTACACCACCGCGCTGCGTGAGGTTCACGAAGAAAAGATGCGCCAGCAGGCGATCGAACGACGGACCTTGGAGGTACGATGCCATTTCCACATTGCTCACGTATTTCTATCACACGAGGATCTGTGCTAACGGTGGATTCCCATGCTTATCGTGGTCAGGGTACGTGGGGAACTTCTGAAAGCGAGGTGTACGCAGAGCGGAGACGCAACGATGTGTTTGGTCAGAACTCCAAGCTCGTGCAGCAGATCGAAGAGATCGCAAGCAACTTCAGCTCGCAGTTATCGATTCTTCTTGAGATGATCCGAGAACGAGCTGCAGGGTACTTTTTCTTGTTGAGAATTTTAACGTTTGCTGTGGAAAATGGCCGAATGCTGCTTATTCTAACTGTGGTTCTGCTGCTGTTGTTGTGTGGTGTTGTTGCTCTCGTACAGTGGTTCTCAGGGTCTCCCATTCCTCATCTCCCAGTTCGACTTCAATGAGTACTATCGCAGTAAGACGAACCCGTCGATGGACACGGACGAATGAGAACACAGCTACATGTAGCAGCGTTTCCTTTGCGCACACAGCACAAACGAGAGGTAACTGAGTTGAATCGTTAAACGGTGGATGGAAGTAATCAACCTCGTGAATTTGCTCTCATTAGGTGGAAAATCGAAAATGCTGACCTCTACGCTTCGAGCTCAAGCAAATCGCGGAGGAAGTAGCAGAGCACGTTGTCGCAAAGGCTGACGCCCTTCTGCACCGTGAACAGGTCTTCCAGGCTGCGCACCATCTCCAGTGTGCACGGCAGATGGATCGGGTTGCCAAAGACATCAACCAAGGCAGACGACGATGCGCTCTCATGCCCCGACTGGCTTGATGTGATGCTAGTATTGTCGAGAATTCTTGTCAAGTCACTGGGACGGAAAACCTGCTGAATGCTGTGCAGGATCACCAACAGCTCGCTCTCAAACGCGCCGCGATCGATCACAAGCGACTCCTCATCCTCCATCCGCGTTCGCAGATGGCTCAGTTGCGTTCGGATGGTGTTGATTTGCTTTTCATCCAGTCCAGGTCTCTTGCTCAACAGCGGACCTCGCAAAAAGTCTTCCATCCTGCTCATAGCAGCCGCCACAAGCTCTTCGTTGCACAGGATGTCGATGCGCGTCGTCCCTAAAGTGAAGTACAAGGTGAGTCTTGTTGCTATTGTGCGATTCTTTTCATCTGCACTCCCACCTGACGGTGTAAGTGTGTGAATAATTGCAGGCGTGAGATCTTTCCCCCACTGAACGCACACGAGGCTCGCCTTGATCTCTGGGTCTTCAGTCCGCACTTTGGGCAGCTCGGACAAGCAGCAGCTCTTCGCATAGCTCGAGTGGTTCTGCAGCAGGAAAGTGTGCAACCACTGCGCAGCTTCTTGCTGGTTCGCTGTGCAGGCTGGGAGAACGTGCTGCTCTCTTTGCAGTCTCAGATAGTAGTTGATCAAGCGAGCAGCCTCCGGCGGTGGCGGGCGACCAGGATCTCCTACCGCTACGACTGACCCTTTCTTTGTTGCTGTGGCTGCGGCTGCAGGAGGCTCGCTCTTCTTGCCAAGACTGGCTGGCGATGACGCTGCTGAGTTGTCGCTGATCGCGCTCAAGATGAACGGTGGCAGCTTGTCCAGCGACGTGATGGTGCCACTTTGAAGCTCCAAGGTCTCGAAGAGTACGAACTCGTGGCTCTGAACCAGAACAGCGAGGCTCAAATAATGGTACGCGGCTTGCACGTGCTCGTCTTCGTTGCCGGGGATGAGCTTCTGACCGTAAAGATCGACGAGCTCAAGCAACGCCATCCGCACGAGGCGACGATCGTATCCGCCGCTGTGAATTGACGTCTCGATGCAGTCAGTGAGTGACGTCGTGGCTTCGGCAAACATGTGGGCGACCTGCTTGTCGTCGTGCTTGGGTTCTGGGCTTGCGTGCTCTTGAGGTGCGTCGTGTCGAGCGTGCTTGTGTGTGGTTTCTTGCTTGTGCTGCTTGTGCTGTGGCTGACTGTGTTGTTCGATCAGGATCTTCTTCAGGACAGACCCTTTCAGGAGAAGCAGCAGTGCTTTGGACGAGCCAACGCGCCTTGTTGTGTGGAGAGTCGCTCGCAGCCCCTTCTCGATCAACTTCAGCACTCTCGTTTGACGCTGCGCCAGCGTTTCCGAGCCGAAATCAATCGCACATTCGACAAGTGTCTGCGCCAAGGCTGCCTTCACGAGAACGAAGCTTGGAATCCCTGGGTTGTAGAGAATCAAGCGCTTCTCGGCGTGCAGGTCAACCATGCCATCGACGCCGATCCAGCCACTGCGCTCGAGCACTCCGTCCAAGACGTGCTCGGCTTCGATCAGCCGGTCTTTCGCTGCAATCAGAAATTCGGCTTTTGCTGTCAGCAGCACTTTCGTGCGCAACACAGTGCTTGTCATCAACAACGAGTGAACGAACGTGAGGCTGCAGTTCATGAACTGCGAGATGGCCGTCACGCGAAGCTTCTCCAGATCGGTCTCTGCCGCATTGCGCTTGCCAAGGAACACGAGCGCCTGGCAACCGAGCACTTGAATCTGTTCAGACAGGTGGTCTTCTCCAGTCTCACGGCATTCGTGGAGTGCAACCTCAACCTGGCTGAGCACAGCGTGGAAGTGGCCCTGAGCGAGATCACAGAGCATGCTCTGCAGTCGGCACTTGGCCACGAAGGTGCTTGGACGGCGGAACAGGCAGAACTTGAGCTCTTGTTCGAGATCCAAGGCCACAGTTCGAGCAGAGGAAGAAGAGGTTGACGGCTGGTGCATATCCATGCATACGTCCAGAGCCTTGACGCTCAACCCTCTCGCGAGGCTCCACTGACCGTCAGAGTACGCGAGATAGCTTTGCTGAAGCAGGACCTCACCGCGGACGCTCGCTGCATGGATATCCTCCCAAGCTAACGAGATCCCCTTTGCAGAGATTCTCTGAGAAGGCTCTGTTTCCACCACCTCAACAGATTTACTCTGATCCAGCAGCTGCAGTAGCCCGATGACCATCGTCTCAGCGATTGGGCGAATGGGCGAGCTCCCGTCTGCAAGGTTGCTCTCGTGACGTGACAGCCGCACAACTAGTCGAAGGACTGCGACGAGTATCTCTAGCACCAACGGTTCCGATGTGATCGTCTGCGTGAGATCAGCGTGTATTTTGGAGACGTCCAACGCTGTAAACCACGCCAGCGCAGTCGCATTCGCGTCGTCCTTGAGCGGTTTGCTGTCGTGGTACGTCACTGGAGTCAAGATGCCGTTTGGTTTGATTGGTTGTCTCATGCTCGCAGCGTCGACACCATCAAAGAGCGTCACAAGAGTGGTGAGCGCTTCACTGATCCGTCCACACTGAGAAAGTGCTTCAACGCGCAGTCTTCGAGCATTCGCGACGTGATTCTTGCTCTCCAGACAGTACCGCGCGACAAACTCGTAGCCTGCGATTACTGGCATCGCCGTCTCAGCGTACGACTCGTACCCCAGCAGCACTTCTGGCACAAGGATGAAGAACAGTCCAAGCGGGAACAGCGATACTCTCTCAGGGTCGACAAGGTCGCGTCCAGGCCAGAACTCGTTGCCCACTTCGTATGAGCCATAGAAGAACTCTCTCGTCGGGTGCGGCATCGAGGACGCAAAGAGGCGATTGAAGACCTTGGCCGCCATGAGCGAGTACTCGACCGCCTGGAAGCAGTTGGCGGACGTCGCGTGCATGACCAGTTTCGATAGGGTACTGCAGCTGATGAGCGCGATCCAAAGCCCGTCCCCTTGGATCTGCTCAGCACCACTCACGCCATTGGGGAGCTGCTCCTTTGAGCTCCGCGCAAAGACCTCACGCCAGCTCTGAACAACGTTGAGAGCCCCGAACGCGTTGTCGAGACACTCGTGCCAGCTCTTCACCGCCAGCTTCGTGTTGATCCCTCCTTCGCCGCACGCCAAATGGAAGTCGCCGACCTCCTGGTACGCCTGGCAGACCAACCGCTGCTGCCGCTTCTGCCGCGAGAGCAATATGCAGTGGTTATACGCGCTCAGGATTTGGCTCTTGAGTGTCTGCTGATTTTGATCTGTGACGTTCGCTTCCTTGCCACGGTGGTAAGTCTCCACAAGCTCATGAATTGCGTCGAGCGCCTGGACACACTTGTTCGTGGACTTGGTCAAGCCCTTGTAGATCGCGTTTAGCTGCTGCATCTCGTCTCGCTGGTGATTCCTTGTCTCCGTCAACAGACGAATGTGGTCCTCCATCCCCGTTCGCTTGGCGCGGAAGTCGAGTTCCTCGGGCGTGAGCACTTCTTCGACGACGAGGCGGGACTTTTTCTTCTTCTTCTTCGCCTCGCTCTCCGTGAACTCGCGCACAAAGGTCGCCAAGTCTCGCTCGGCACCTGTGAGAATCGCATTCGCAGTGTCGAGCAACTGGCGCTGAGCGAAGATTAGTAAGGGGAAATTGCGCTCTGAGAAGCGACCCCCGCGCTCGTCATTTCCCAGTAGCGAGTGGAATTTCTTGCCGACGCGCACGATAGTCTCCCATTTCTCCTGTGCGCAGCAAGCCTTGAGCGCGTACGAGACAAAGTTCACGATCCAGGTCACGTCTGCGCTCATGACGTTCATCGCAGAAGAGACGACGACAGTGGACGCTAGCGAAGTCTGCATGAGCGAGCAGTTGAGTGGCAACAGCGTCTGCGATCCAGAAACACTGGTCGCCATTGAAGACCCGAGCGCCTTCTGATCTTTCACAGCCACGACGACGGCTTCGACCATGTGGAGCAGCGCATCGACACAGAGGGACAGACGATCGAGTTGAGACGATGAAGCCCCAAGGTGATCTGGAGATATCCATGCGACCCAGATGGCGTTCCACACGTACTGACACGACGCCTGGAGCGCCTGCCACGCTTTCCCATAGCGGAAGAGCTCACAAGCGGCCGACATTTTCTCGAGAAACTGGGCAAAGACGTCCATGCTTTCGTTACAATTGCCGTCGTCGCTCGTGTCAGTGGCGCTGGACGCGGTCGGGCTCTGCTCTTGATCAGGGGGATAAACAGCGAGTGCATTTGGCTCCACTTTGTAATCACCTCGTTCATTGTGGCTAGAATGGAGCATGTCGAACGTCGAGTCAAAGTTTGGCCCCCTCTTCGCGTCCACAGGAGTCTGTCGCGTCGTTCGCAAGTGCACCAGCTTCCGGAACTGTGGAGGTTTCCAGCACACATGCGCACGGACAAGAAAGCGTTAGAGAGCAGCACAACCAAAGAGTCAAGCGAGGACGAATATTAAAGACCAGCGTACCAGCAGCAGCATCTGAAGGAAGAGTACTTCACCACCCCACAAGTACAAGAAGTCATCGTCACCTCCAACAGCTGTACCAACGCCTTCGTGGCTCATTGAAGAACCTGGGGATGAGGGCGTGTCGATGACTAGCTGCTCCCCACCGCCACCGCTGACAGCAGGTTCTTCTTTGGCTCCTTTCTGCTGAGCAACCTGTCGTGGGCTTTTCACTGACCTCGCCGTCGTCGGTGGTGAACTCATAGGCGGCGACAATGATTCTGATGAAGAAGTGGGCGCTGCCAAATCGTCTGCTCCAGGTGTACATTCTGGCAGCAGATGGTCACCACCGACGGCGGTCATCACCTCTCGAAAGCGCTCGCTCATGTTGCCCTTGAGCTTAAGGGACGCCAAACAGGTCTCAGCTGTGCTGTCGTCTCCTCTCTGGAGCGCCATGGCGGCGATCTTGCAGATGTACTCGATGTACTGGACGTCAGAAGTCGCGACAGCTGCGTGGGTCTCTAGAGCTTTCAATGCGTCCACCAAGTTCGAGTTTGCCTGTTGAAGAATGTCCGTGAGCGGCGGTAGCTTGGGCTCAGATGCGTCACCACCAGCACCAGGTTGTCGTGGGGTCGATTGTGGCGTATTAGCACTAGCCGCAGTATTTGCTGGAGCAGCTTTAGTCGCCGGAGCATGCGGGGTCTTCGAAGCAGAGGCAGGTGCGACTGGCGCTGAAGCAGAGGCAGGTGCGACTGGTGCTGAAACCGAGCCAGCGCTTGCATTCAGCACCTCCTGGATCGCAATCGCTTCACAGAGCGATCGATACTCATTGTCGTTCTCCTTACTGATGCTACCGTTGTTGTTGTGCTGCTCAGGTTCGTGAGACTGATGCTGAAACTGCAACAGCGTCTCGCTCACCAGCGACGGGTACACCACCGGGCTGAAACACTTGGACGTCTGCGCAACGCGGAAGAGCTCGAAGGACACACGCGCAAAGATGCTCTTCGTGTCGACGTCCCACTGCGCGCGAGGAATTGTCAGTAGCGCCTGGTAGATTGTCATGAGCGGCGCGAACGTGTGGCCGTTGCACTGATGCAGGTGGAGCAATGGAAGCAGGACCCGGTAGCCTTTAAAGGCAAGCACACGGATCGCCTCACTATTTGCCGCTGCCGATGCCAGCTCCACACCAATCGCAACTTTCCTCGACGCCTCGATCACGTCAACTTGTCGTGAGAGCAGCGATCGGTGCTCCGGGTCAAAGAGCAGGCCGTCGCGCTCGGGATCTCCACTCTCGTCGTGCATGAGGATGAGAATCGCGTGCACGACCAGGTTCAGGATTGGGATTGGCAGCTTCGCGATGACCTCGCGCTTTAGAGCGTGGCGGTGGAATGGACTTGCCTTCCAGAGCGCTCGTGACGACGCGTCTCGAGACACGACGCTGTTGTACAGCTCCCCTGCGGCTTTGGCAGCACTCGGGCGGATCAGTTCAAGCTCGTAGCACGCCTGGGCTAAGTATCCGTAACAGAGAGTTACGGGGAGCGGGTGCAGCGCGACCACGGGGTTCGAAGTGAGCCCGATGCCCTGGATCACATCGTCGTTGTGGTCGAACGCGGCGACGGCGAACACGTAGCTCTCGCTCGGCAGCAAGCCGCCGACGGTGACCTGCATCTGAGGGGTGTGCACGGGCTTGGACGTCCCGGGCAGCTCGTTGTTGTTGAGTGAGACCGCAGTGCCCGCGCCCGATGCCTTGGCGAACACCATGTAGTACGCCACCTTGCGCTTGCGCAGACTCGGCTGTGAAGGAACGAACGGGAGGATGCGCACGGTCATCGCAGAGCTCGAGCGTGCGATCACGACTGGCGGCAGCGGCACGTTGCTGTCAGTAGAGTGGGAGTGGTGCTGAGAAGGCTCGTTTGTTATTGAGAGCGCTGTCTTGAGCCGAGCCTGAAGCTCGCGCTCTTGACTCTCGATCCGCTCGAGCGTCTTCATGGCTTGATCAGCGGTCACGATACTCTCAGTGACTTTATTGTTGCCATCGTAGAGATGGTGATGCCGCATGCGCTGAATGCTCAGCAGCACCTTGCTGTAGCCGTTCTTTCGGCACTCGAGCGCCAATTTCTCATCGACCACTTTGACGAGCGAGAGCGGTTCGAATGGCGACGGCGGCGTCGCTGGATCATGGTTGCTGGTCGGCGGTAACGCGTCGACGGCGCTCGCTTCCTCGAGCTCCACCTGGTACAACAGCAACAGCAGGTCGACCTGGAGACAGCAGAGATCCTGGTGAAGGCTCCCAAACTGCGACCCCGTGCCGTGGACGCCAACATTGTCGCGCGCATTGGCGTTGCTATCACTACTCAGATTGGTGTCAGCTGTGTGTGAGCTCTTCAAGGCCGCGTCCGAGCGAGAAAATGGGTGGTCAGGAGCGCACGAGGTCGTCGAGCACGAGAGCGCGACCGAGTTCTCGACTGAGGCGATGGTGGTTTTGAAATGCGACTGCGAGAGCGCGAGTTCGTCTCTCTTGAGGCTAATGCGCTCGAGGATCGCACGCAGCACTTGGATCGCGAGGCGCCTGCGGTTCTGCAGCTGCAGCAAGCTCATCAAGCGAATGCCAACGTGGCCGTGGAGCAAAAGGTCGTCCAGGTCGGCGAACGTGAACGCCAAGTGTGCAGCAAGCAGGAGCTCACTGGCGACTCGGATGAGCTGCTTGGGCAGGCTCATTGGATCGGTCGCGTCCATCTCGTGGAGCATGGGCAGCGCAAACTGCTGCCAGAGCTGCAGTGCGACGGCGAGCAGCAGGTCGCGATTCGTGCTACTCATGTCGCCTGAGCCTTGGCACAGACAGGTTGTCAGTGCTTTGGCGAGCCTGAGCAGGGATTTTGCTGAAGGCAGTGTGGTCTCAGCTTTGACCAGCTGCAGTGGTGGATGCTGCCCGTCAGCAATAGCGTCGCCTTCGGCCTTGTCTGAGGTCGCCTGAGCGGTCTTGATTCTGGCGAGCGCTTTGAAGAGCTCAAGCTCTTGAGTGCACTTGTCACGATCCGAGTCACTCAGCAGCTCATAGTGTGAGCTGCTCGATGATGCGAGTCGCGTTTTGGCAGCCTTCACGAGAGCCATGAGCTCATTTATCTTCTCAACGCGATACAAGTGGCGCAACACTAGCATGTGGAATGCCAGTGGAAACACCTGCGACAGCTGATCTCCTGCTGAAGACGACGGCGATAGCGATCTTCCCTCAGTGTCTGATGAAGAAGCCGCTGACAGCAGTGGTGTCACTATCTCCAGCACAAAATCCAGGAGGTCAGTGATCTGCTGAGTGAGCTGCGGTGTCGATGGCGCTGCGAATACGCCAACGGCGTTCTTCCTGTCCGATCTCGTGAGGCTCTCGACTGCATCAACTGCAACTCGAACGCGTTCTCCGACACTCGCAGAGACGAACGTCGCCTCAATCTGACGCCTCGAGAGCGTCTCGTGGCTCGTCGCGGCCTTTGCACGCGCCACCAGCATGCTCGCAGTCGTCTGCGCCTGCGCTAAGATGGCACTGACGTCCTTGGGAAGCGGCAGGTCGAGCTCTTCCTCCTTCTTCAGGCGCAGCACGGCCTTCTGCGCGTACTCGGCGCAGTTAAGCGCTGCCTTGAGGGACTGGGCTTCTAAGCTTGTAGCTGCTGGTGATACTGAGAGTGGGACATTGTGCGCCATGGCCTCGTAGCACTCGCACGTGAGCGCGAAGAGCTGCAGGCGCCAGAGGATGAACTTGGTCGTGCTCAGCGCCACGAGCGACTCGAGTGCTAGGATTGCGTACTTTACAAACGCCACGACCTCTCTGGGAAACCCGAGCGTCGTCAGCGGCCTCGCGATCGTAAACACCAGCAGTGAGCCGTTGAGCACGAGCCACGCGCTCTTGAGCTTCGTGGCAACCTGCATGCCTCTCTGTAGAACTCCTAGGGCCTCAGCCATGTTCTCTAGCGTCCCAGGGTGTCGCACAACTGGGTCGCGAAGCCTGTGCTCCTGGAACAAGCACATAGCCTGACCATAGAGCGCGCGGACGTACGTCTCGGTCTCTGAAAGTCGAAGCTTGCTGCCCTGAGCCAAATCTTGTGACTGTTGCTCGTAGGCGTCGACGACCTTGGCGTAGAACGAGCGCGAGGCGGCGCGGAACTCTCTCTGCGCGTAGAACCGGTCGCCAAAGTCCAGGAGCAGGCGCTGCCTCTTGTGAGAGGCGAGCTGCTCGTCACTGAAGCGCAGTAGGCGATTGACGAGCAACAGGAGCTTCTGAGCGAGCGGACCGTAGTACGCGATCTCTTCTCGTGACGACGGTTCTGTATGAGGAGCTGCTGCTGATGGTGAGGGTGATGATGGCAGCTGCTTGGTGTCCCCCACCTGGCGCAGCATGAGCTTCAAGTCGCGCGTGAACTGCTGCACGAGCACGTCATCTGCGTCTTCTGAGGAGAACGCAGCAGCAGCGGTGCTGGGAATCTTCTTGGTCTCCTTTTTCGCCATTGCGGCAGCAGCACTTGAGGTACCCGGTCAAGATTGAGACTGAACGAACTCCAGCTGTCAAGATTGTGGAGCTGACATGAAAGGTCGGCATTCAAAGGTCACCTGCTCGTCTATCAAAGATAGTTGGTTCATTGGCGCTCGCTCACGAGATGGAGCCATTGAAGCCACTGCAGCAGCAAGCAGCTACGAGTATAGAGAGAAAGCAACCTGGTGCTTCAGTCTCCGTGTCGTCGACGCTTTCGCCTCTGGTGTCGTCTTTCGCCAAGCAGCAGCATGGGGTCGTACTCGGGTCCTCAGTCGCGAGCAAAACCCCTGCTCTAACTACTGGAACTAGCGGCAAACAGCTCTCTGCATTGGCGTCGTTCGCGAAATCCCAGCACCTGCAGCAGCCGCCAGAGCCACTCCAGCCAGTGCGAGTGCGTCTTCCCAACAGCAGCTCAAGGGGTCCTCAGCATGCCAGTCTCTCAAAAGAATCGCCATTGGCAGCATTTGCAAAGTCGTTTGTGCCATTGGCGAGTGGGAAAGCGGAGACAACTGGAGCTTTAGAAGGCGCTGCTGCTGCTGCGACTTCTCCTTCTTCCAAGCTAGCGCTCAAGCGCCTGAACTCCACATCAAAGCCGAAAAGTCTCAAGTCACTGCCACAACCTGATTCCCCAACACACGCTGAGGACGAGGACGTCACTCCCACTAGCGCCACAGATAGTCAGGCAAAGGAGGTTCACGATGACGCTGACATCAGCCAAGTGAAGCGAAACAGTGAGCGTGACTCGAAGGAGAACAGTGCTTATGGTGGCGACGAAAGCTCGGACAGCTTTAGCGACATGGACGAGGCCAACATACTGCATTCCGACGACGACAAAGAGGACGGCTCAGAGGACGAACGCGACTTCAAAGCGGCGAGCTCTCGCGAAGCCAGGAGTCAGCTAGACACCAAGGCAGCCGAGGCGGAGCTGTACGCCTCCAGAGACCAAGGCGCGCAGCCAAAGTACGTAAGGCGAACACATCTATCTCCCTAGGTCTAATGTCTAGTCGTCTTCAACTAACTAGCGCCTTGAACTCGGTCGATGCCTGCTCGCGCAACGACAGATTGCAGTCGAGGATCTTCGTGCCCACGGTGTCCGAGATCCCGCTCTTCCACGCCGTCGTGACAGCCGACGCCGCTCTTCTCGACGACCTCCTGGGACAACTGACTCCAGAGGATGTGCTGAGCCTTTGCGATCACGACGAGCGGTCGCTGTATCACTACGCGGCGCTGAGCTCGAGCAAAACTATTCGAGCTCACGTGTTCGGCTTTCTGCATCACTACTTTGACGAGCGTCTCGACCAGGAGGTCAGCCAAGTGATGGCCAAGACCGAGCACGTGCATGCGTAGGTGACGACGCATGCGAGCGATACTGTGCAACCTGGGCACTACGATTTGGAAGAAAGAACTTGTTGACTGACCGTTGCTTTGGATTCAGGTGGATGATAAAGTCGCAGGCGAATACGAGCACGTGGGTCATCCCACCGCGCGTAAAAGAGCTACAGCGGCAGGTGGTGGCGGCAAAGCACGCTGCGTTGCTGCAAATGTGCGAAGGCGTTGACCGGAACGGCCGCTCGCTATTCCACTACGTACGTTGGTTGTGAACATGTGATGGTGCTTTCAAGGTTGTGGGATCTCCAGGCTAAGCTTCGCTATGCCGGTGCTTCCAGATGGCCGCCTCCAAGGCGGGTCTACCGATTGAGATTGAAAGCGATACGACCCTGCGTCGAGTTCTCGAGAGCAACCTCAAGCTCTTCTCAAGAAGGGGTGAGCGTAGCTGACTTGAGGGTTTCTTTACTTCTGTCATTAGCAGACTGACAGGTCGTTCTTTGCTCTTGTGCTTTGCTATGCAGATGCGTTCAAGAAGACACCGCTTCACTACGCAGTCGAGCACGGCAACACGCGCCAACTGCGCTGGTTCTTCCAGATCGGCGCTGGCATTCAGCTGACCTCAAAGGACGTCGAGGCGCTGCTGCATCTCAATGTGAGCAAGCGCATTCGCGACCTGCTGCTGCGCGAAGTCGAGATGCTGGACGCCGTCAACCTCAGGATCCAGGCAGACCAGCTGGACGACGGCGATGAAAACCTGGTTGACGAGTCAACTCCAGGTGGTGAGCTGGGCGTCAGCGTCTTTTTGGCTGCCAAGCTGGAGCGTGACGTGGTGTCGCTCTCAGGCCCGCTGCTGCAGTCGCCGCTGCTCAAGGCTGCCATGTTTGGCAACTGCGGCGCCGTCGAGTTGCTGCTCGCGAAAGGTGCAGACGCCGGTGCGCGCGATGCCAACGGTTGGACTGCGCTGCACGTACGTGACTTTGTGTATTGTTTCTTATAGCTTCTAGCCTTGAATATCGATAGATTCTCTGTTTGGATGTCTGCAGTACTGTGCAAGTGGGGCGTCTCGACATCATCTCAAGCTCGCTACGTTTCTATTGCGAGAGGCGTCAAAGCACGTGAAGATCGATGCGCGGTCGGCAAAAGGGAGAACAGCACTCCACGTTGCAGCGAATGGCTCGAAAACGAGTCACAGCAGCAACAGCTCGGATGATCACACGAAAACGGCCGATGCGAAGAGCGACACTAAGCGAGCGCAAATGGTGGCGCTGCTGTGCGACAATAAGGCGAGTCTTGATTTGCAGGACAATGCGGGTGCGCCTGCTCTGCTACTTGCAGCTCGGAGGAATAACGTCAGTGTGGCCAGGCTGCTGCTTGAGAGAGGCTGCAATCCGCTGTTGATCGACAGAAGTGGCTCGAGTCCTCTTCACGCTGCAGGTAGAAATAAAAGTTGGTCACTGCTCGCAATTGGTGCATTCATGGCTGACTGATGTTGAGAATGCTGTAGCGAGTCGAGGGCACATTGAGATGACTGCGTTCTTGACGCGTTGGGATGCTGAACGAAGATTCTGGAGCGATGCAGTCGACAACCAGGGCCGAAAGCCCATGGACATCACCCAGAACGAGCACACGCGGCGGGCGCTTGTAGTGCGTCATCATGCAACTATGTTACAAACACAATGGCATCAGGTGCTGACTATGAATGCTGTGGTTCTGCCTATTTAATGTGTAGAATCTCTGGAGCGCTTCGTACTCTGGCGACATTGAGCATGTGAAACGCTTGCTCCAGTGCAGCAGACACGCCCACGAGGCGCAGAAAGAAAACACTCATGACGACTGGACAAGGTTCACCAGCGTCCACGATCGAAATCCCGTCTCGAAGCACTCAGCCCTACATCTGGCCGTACGAACCCTCCTTCTACTATCACCCGTTGCGCGAATACGAGGACCACTTGGGTATTCGTTGACTGCGAGTTTCGCTTTTTTCTGTAGGTGCAAGGGTACGCGGACGTGCTGAACAGCTCCTCGCATTCCCAGCAGCCGAGCTCCTCGACTGCACCAGCGATAGCAGCACAAGTGAAGAAGCGAGTCGCAAAGCTGGCAGCCACGAAAGCGGAAGCGCCGAGTCGGTTCCTCCAAGTCACGCAGTTGCTGCTCAAAGCTGGAACAGCAGAGCTCTCGATATCCTTCCTTGTGGGCCATCCATTGCTGTGTTTGTGACTGTCCTGGATCACCCAAAACTCCTTAATCGCGCCTTCTGCCTTTGTTTTTTTCTCACGCAGGTGACAAGTGGGGGATTACGCCGCTCATGCTCGCTGCCACGATCAAAGACGTACGCTGATTTTGCACACAGCTGTGATATTCGCATCGGCAAATGTAACATACTGTGTGTACGCAATACGTTGCTGTGAACAGGAGATCTTCATGGAGATGCTCCTGGACGCTTGCGAAGACGAAGAACAGAATCTTGAAGCGAGCCTCACAGCTCAGGACTGCGACGGGAACACCAGTCTCCACTACGCCTACGCGTTTGGACTCGCGCAGATTTCCAACCTGCTCGAAGAGCGGATGGACGACGCAGTACGTAGTTTCTGTCTCCGTCTCCATCACTTTGTGAAAGTGCAACGGACTCAATGACTCTTTTCATTACCCTTCAACACTGTTCGATCATGTCTCCTGTCTCCAGGAGGTTGTGAATAACACTGACAAGACGCCTTTGGAGGTCACAGGGCTCCGCAGCAAGCTCTTCCCACAGGGTTATCGAGACCACTGCACCAAGCTCGAGCAGTGGCGGCAGCAACAACAACAGCATCAACTGAAACAGTAACCCGTGCAGCTCCTCGATAGATAATAAAATGCATCAGTGTTGACCATAAACTAATTAGTGCAAAAGCGACCGTCTAACCTAAAATGGCGCTGCTGGAGAATGGTGCAAGAGATATCTGTCTAAATAAATGGGTAGCTTAGAAGCCCTCGAAGGTGTCCGTACCGTGGAACGGACGCACGTTGGCGTCCTCCGGGTACGCGTCAAAGTTGCCCGAGTCGAACGTGTCCTTGATGGCCGGTACGAAGGGCGCCTTGAGCGCCTTCTGCACGAGCGCCTGCCAGTCGAAGCGCGCGTTGGCGAAGAACGCATGGTTCGTCACGTCGTCCATACCGCCGGCGAGCGAGCCGATGCGCAGTGCCGGGTTGGGCTCGAGCAGCTTGAGCACGAGGTCCTTGGCGTCGGCGTCGAACTTCGGGTGGAACTTGACTTGCGTGCGGCCCTGGAGGATCTTCTCAAAGATCTTGTTCTGGTCGTTGTGCTGGAACGGCGTGCGGCCCGAGATCAGCTCGTAGAGCAGACACCCGAGTGCCCAGTGGTCCACAGCCTTGCCGTGGCCCTTGTTGAGCACGAGCTCGGGCGCGAGGTACTCGGGCGTGCCGCAGAGCGTGAATGAGCGCTCAAAGAGCATGCCGCTGCGGTAGTAGGGCACGTGCTTGGCGAAGCCAAAGTCCACGACCTTGAGGTATCCGGCGCTGTCGATCACGAGGTTCTCTGGCTTGAGGTCGCGGTATGCCACGTCCATCTTCTGCAGGTACCGCAGAGACTCGACGACGTTCGAGGCGTAGAACCGCGCGACGGGCAGGTCGAAGGCGCCGCAGACGCCCTTGGCGACCTGGAAGGACTTCTCGTAGAGCAGCGACCAGAGCTCGCCACCCTGCACGAGCTCGAAGAGCATGTAGAGCTGGTGCTGGTCCGAGTATGTCTCAAAGAGCTTGAGGATGAACGGGTGGTCGCACTCCGAGATGATGCCTTTCTCGTACAGCACGTTCTTCTGCTGGTGGGTTTCGACGATGTTGGCCTTTTGCATGCATTTGAGCGCAAATGCCTGGTTCGTCGGCTTGTGACGCACGAGGATCACGCGCCCGAAGGTGCCCGTGCCGATCGTGCGGATCTTCTCGAGGTCCTTGAAGAGGATCTTCTTGGCCGACGGTGGGGCCGCACTGCGCATATCGATCTTGCCCATGACGCTCTGCTGCATGAGCTGCTGGCGCTGCATCTCGCGCTGCATGATGTGGTCGAGCTTGCCCAGGAGCTTCTCAAAGGCGTCTCGCTGGAGCGTGAGGCACTCGACCCTACCTAGGGCAATGCAATCGGCCGCACGCGGTTCATTCGAGAGCAGTGCGCGCTCACCAAAGAACTCGCCCGAGCGCAGCTGCATGATCTCAAAGCCCGACTTGCGCACCGAGACCTTGCCGTCCGAGATCATGTAGAACGTGTCGCCGGCGTCGCCTTCCTTGATGATCACGGACTTGTCCTCGAAGGACACGACGTTGAGCGCGTGCGCGAGGATGTCGAGCTCGTCGTCCGTGAGAGACGAGAGCAGCGGCACGGACCGCAGCACGCGAATACGCATCTGCCGGTCGATGAGCGACCTCAGCGGCCCAAGGAGCTTGGTGAACTGCCCGCGGTCCATGACGTAGCAGTCAACGTTGCCCACGGCCACGCAGTTCGCCTGGCGCGGCTCGTTGAGCATGAGCGCCATCTCGCCAAAGTAGTTGCCGCGGTGCAGCAGCATGAGCTCCTTCTCGACCATATCCGGGCCTGAGCCGCGCGACGTGCAGCGCACTTTGCCCTCGACGATGATGTAAAACGTGTTGCCGTCTTCGCCCTGCTTGATGATGTACTCGCCGTCGTTGAACCGCTGGAGCTTGAGCGCCGCGGCCACCTTCTGCAGCTGGTTGTTACTCAGGCGCTGCAGGAGCTCGACGTTCTTGAGGAAGTTCACACGCGCCAGTTGCGTGGCGCTTGCGGTCGTGGCCATGATCTTGCGGAACATCGTGCGCTCGACGGTCCAGAGGATGCAGCCCGTGGTCGCGCGGATCGTGGCCGCGCGCGGACAGTTGTAGAGCAGCGCGAGCTCACCAAAGGCGTCGCCGTTGTTGTATTTCCCCACGAGCTCGTTGTCCACGACGATGTCGCAGCTGCCGCTCTCGAGTACGTAGAAGCAGTTGCCGGCCGTGCCCTGTGAGATCACGTTCTCGCCGCCCTGAATCGTCACCATGGCCATGACGTCGATCATCTCGTCAATCTCGCCCTGGTCGAGCGAGCTGAAGAGGTAGTGGCTCTTGAGCGCCTTGGTGATCATCGCGCGCGTCTGGTTGTTCTTGGGCACGCGCACGTGCGTGCTCGAGCTCAGGTCGCCCGGCTCCACGGCGCCCTCGTTGATCGGCGCGCGGCGCACGCCCTTGCGCTCGTTCACGTCCATGATGGCAGCGGCGCTTGGGATGCCGCCGACGACCGTCGTGGCTCCCGACATGGCGCTTGGACGGATCGTCGGTGGGCCTGGAGGCAGGATCAGGTCCTTCATGCGCTGCGAGAAGTCCATGGCTGCTGCTGCTGGCAGTGACGGAGTGACTGCGCCGCCGACTGGAAGGGAAGGCAGCTGGAAAGGAGAAAGGGAGACTGGCTGAGCTCGCTGGGAAGGCAAATGAGGAAGTGAGGAGCTACGACAGGTGCCACGTTGAGCCTTGTGCGCCTCGTCTAACTCGGTGAGTGTGGTTGAAGGATCTCGGACGAGATCGCTCGCTGTCGCTCAGATCAGACGCCAGGGCGCGGCAGCATTATAGAGCACTGAAGACGACCGGACCCACAAATACATGCACGCCATTCTGAGTATCAGTGTCCCCATAATAATAGCTGCTGATCGACGGCTTTGGATTTCGATTGACTGCCTGAACAAGGCATTGAGGAGGGTGCAATGGGAGGCTTGTTTGACTGACATGTCAGTGGAATGGCTACATGTCGTCGTATTTCACGTGTTCCTGCTACTATAAACTAGGGTTTTGCCTGTTTTAACGTGCAAATGCCCTAAGGTAACATGACGGTTTACATTGCTTGAGGCTGCTTCAGTGCACGTATTAAAACAAAAATAGAAAACAATGTACATTGCATTGTCAGTATTTGAGAGTATATATTTTTGCAAATATAATCATTTCCAAAAATAAAACCTTCATACCGTTCACCCGTAAATAAACCGGTGCATACCGCAAATTCCTGTCAAAATCAATAGTCGTTAAAATCACCTAAGCAATAATTTCTATTTTATTACAGAGATATCGTTTAAACTGAAAATATCGAAAATAAGGGTCAAAAGTCGGCTGTTGCAAGCCTGTTAAAGGAGGAAAAATGAGAGGACGCAAAACAAAATCAGATTCTTTTTGATTTCAGACTAACATAGTTATGGTATGGCGGTTGTTTCTGACTATTTCAGGCACATTCTGAGCCCTTTGCAGCCTTTCTAAGTGCTCTTGTTGCCGAGCTACGAGATCTCAAAGTCAACAGTCTCTTTGCTCACCAAATCTATCCTCTCAACTTCAAAGTCGTTTTTCTCAACAGTCTGTTTTTATCGTAAATCCGTTTTTGTTTTGCGTTCTCTCAAATATGACTTATGACCCTTTTTGCTCTAAGTGAAAAAGGGGTCATATGTCACTTTTTCCAGTTCTATAGGCTCGCAACGGCCCTTATTTCAAATAGTGAAAGCAAGTCAATTCAGGGATTAAAAATCAAGGATTTTTGACCCCTTTGGGACTTTCGAGCCCACTACACCAGCGACTTTTAACCTCTTTTTGATAGTGGAGGTAAGTCAATTCAGGGGTCAAAAGTCCTGAGTGCTGTGCGACGACCTCCGCACAAACGCCACACAGTCATTTGCATCAAAACCATCACCATGGTGGCTTGAAACGAGAGATACGCCTCATCAAGCGGCAAGCGATCCATGATGCTCTGCTTATTCGTTGGTGGTTAGTGGGCTTACTAGTCAAGTGGTGTAGACCTTCTTCGGATGCGCGTGACGGTACGCTCGTGAGCGCTCATGCATCAGCACTTAGTGAGCCTTGGTTTGGTTGGCGACGCCAGCGATGCGCGTTTTGATCTCCTCCTGGTTGCAGCGTGCGGCTTTGTGGCATTTACAGGACAAATCTGCGATAGAGCAGCGAGAACCCCTATTTTGGGCAATATGCGTTCTTCACAAAGAGCCGCGGAAGACACTATTTTGGGCAATATGCCTTTTTTTACGTACAAACCCAAGTTGTGTTCTCCGAGGCGAAGAGAAAAGCAAAAACCACAAGATGGCGAGTGGCAAGATGGTGAGTGGCGCGACGCGCAAGGGCCGTCCTTGCCTTCTGACAGAGCAGCAGCAGCAGCTCGTTTACACATGGGTACGCCAAGATCGCATGAAACACGTCGCCGTCCTCACGCGCGCGAGCGTTGAGTTCTCAGTGGTCCCGTACCCGCCGTTCACGATGTTGAAGTCGACCTTGAAGCGTGTGCTGCGAAACCACGACATTCGACCAGCGAACAATTTTGTAGGTGAGAACCTGGTGTTTGGCGACGATGACGTGCGCCCACGCGAGTGGACAACTACAATCGTCAACACAAATGTCGTCCCGGTATCACCCACCAGCCGCGCATTCGAGCGGCTGCTGCACTTCCTCGCAAAAGCCAAACACACCATTGATATATGCATGCATGCATTCACTGATACGAAGGTGTGTACCAACTCAGTCCTGTATTATCAAATGATCTACGTGTATGTACTAAACTGATGTGTCTGTTGTGCATACGTGTATAGCCTGCTGATATCTTGATCGCAAGTCCTGCTGTTGTCCGTATTGTGGCGGACAAAAACGTAAGTGAACCGTCCACAGAGCTTGGCCGTCTCCGAGCGGCGGTGAGTACCTATGTGTATGTACACTGTGTAGATATGTAGCAGAATTGGGCTGATACTGTTCTGCGTCCAGGGCATTGAAGTGCGCTTTAAGCCAACAGCGGCGCTCATGCACCACAAGGTAAGACGTTGACAGCTCGTCTCGTTTGAAAAACTATGCTACTCTGTGACCCT
This sequence comes from Globisporangium alternatum, assembly GCA_023334315.1. Classification (NCBI taxonomy): domain Eukaryota; phylum Oomycota; class Peronosporomycetes; order Pythiales; family Pythiaceae; genus Globisporangium; species Globisporangium alternatum. The sequence continues at coordinate 1,264 of JAASGT010000212.1, read as the reverse complement.
GTGTGTATATAAACAGTTTTGTGTGATTGACATCAAGCGCGTGATAAACGGTGAGTCTGTTTGCCTCACACATTTTGGCCGGTCTTACAGCTATGCTGTCTGTGTCTGTGTTTGTCAGGGTCTGCCAACTACAGCAAAGCAGCGCACACGACAAACGATGAGAACACCACGGTTCTCGAGGGCTTTGGATCTGCCCGTAAGTGTTGAACAAGTGTGCTGAGATTGATCTTATAGCATCCGTGTCTAACGCACAATTTATAGGCAAATTTTCTCCATCTTTCAACCGAAAGTGGACGAAATACAAGAACAAGAGGTTCAAGCGTCGACACACAAGCAAGTGGTTGTGGCGAGCACGCGGACAACGCTTCAAGTCATAATCACACTTCGTGGTCTCGCCTATGTTTTGTACGTCTTACCCTAGCGAGCAAACCTCGACATCTTGCCTGTTAATGTGCTCGTTCAAGTTTCTACTTTGCGGTGGCACTCTGGTTCACGTCACGAGACTCACGCTCATAAACAACGTTCCCTGAGAGAAAATAAATGCACCTATGCCGCTCGAACTCCTGATGCGGTAGCGCACCCCGCACTTCTTGACCTCCTGGATCGAGGCGAGGATGCGCTCGACAAGGTGAAACAGCAGCAGTACTAACGTCAGCGACATCAGGTACGTGGTGATCACTAAGCAGAAATGGTGCTCAAGAGAATCAGGCCATGTGCTATTGTGCATTCTTGTCTCTGTACTACCATCACCAATGACATGCAGCTTTGTGTGATTAGACGCCGTGTTGCGTGGGAACGACAGTGCTGCACGCGCTCGTTCACCGCCCTCTACACCGACGTTCGCGGCAGCTGGTGTCGCTGCTCCAGCCATACGCTACACTCATGAGTACAAGAACCACGATAGTCGAAGCGCCACTGTGTCCGCGCTCAAGCATCTCAGCAACGGTGGCGAAGGCAACAACGGTGGCGAAGGCAACAACGCAGCCGTCGATGAGCGCGCCTACTAAGAGCGCATCGAGATGGGCGAGTTCCTTGTGCAGTGCGCCGCCAGCTCGCGTACTACTTACAAGAACCTCTGTCTCGATTCTCGCCTCAGCTCTAGTTGTGCTGTACTGTGCAGGCATCGCCGGAGTTCTCGTGTTGTTGGCCGTGCTGGTCTACTTGAAGAAGACCGTGTCTATGGGATTCTTCGTGCGACTTTCTCAGCTCTCATTCCAGAAAGAAGCAGCAGATCTGAATTTCATCTCGGAAGCGCTCGACGGTG
>JAASGT010000211.1:0-38198 GCA_023334315.1 Globisporangium alternatum | reverse complement strand
GGAACCCGGGGCGTCCTTGTTCAACCCTGCGAGCTGCTCCGGCGTCAGCTCAGATTCAGCAGTGTACGCCAAGCTTGGGTCCGAGTAGTACGGGTCGCCAATCGGGATCACCGCCATGATAAAACACGCGATGAACGTGATCAGCCAACCGGCGACGATGTACGGACGGCGACGGTAGCCGAAGATCGGGAAGCAGTCCGAGATGCCGCCGAAGAACATGCGCCAGGTCCACGGGATCGCGAGCAAGGCGTTCGCCGACGCGGTCTCAGTGCCCGTCATGTGCAGGTAGTTGTTCAGGAGCGGGTAGACGACGCCCAGCAGTGAACCGTAGATAATGCCCGTGGCCGCATACTGCGCCAGCACGCCGATGTTTGCCTTGCTGTAGAGGTTCGGGGCGCCGCCAGCTCGGATCGCGCCGTCCTCGATAGCGTCTGGAGTCTTGACTTCGTTGTACTTGTCGCTGTTGGCGACGGCACTCAGCAGCACCTTCTGCTGACTGGTGCTGGAGAGGCGCTCAACGATGTTGGACGGATTCATGGTGAATCGGAAAGTGAGTGAGACTACAGAGTGAGCTAGCTAGCCGTCGAATCTCTGATGGATGGCGTGAGCAGCAGCAACGCAAGTCTGCTGTTCACCGTGGCCACTCGGTTGCTGCTTGTGGTGGTCGGACAGGAGTCAAACTCTTGGTGGCCAAGCGTCAATCTGAAGACGTCCACCTTCAGCGCTTCCATCACATCGCAGTCGAAGAGTGGCAGTGGTTTATCGTACCTCTAGAGCCCGCCGCGTGCCTCATGCCAATCACCGATCAAGATCACCAGGATGGAGCCACTCGAACAACCCAGTGTTCGGTAGTCGCGTGCCCCTGCGCCAATCATAGGAGACTTCAATGTCTCGCTCAAGGCGTTGTGAGTGCTGAGAAAGGGCGTTTACTTCGCCGTGGGCATAGACCATCCGCGATGTTGGTTGCTGACTGAGTGATCGACTTGCACAAGGGCTCGTGACGAAGTGAAGGTGGTTGCGAATGCAGAAGCTTACCACCGCGCCTGTCTGCTTCTATCGCCAAGCTCAGAGGTATTAACATAATTGACTGCATGAGAAACTGACAGAGGCTGCTGATCCCAGACTTGCAATAGTACAGTGCTCGGTGTAAGTATCCTCAGTCAAGCGATCAGGACCTTTCGGAACAGATCTTGCGCTCCGGACAGAGGTCCTCGTCAGGGAATCAACCGTCAAGGTCTGCCTTGCTGAGGTATAATCAAAGTACCTTTTCATATGCCCAACGGCATTCAAACGACGAGCGTACGAAAAAGCTGAACGGTGGAACAACTTTATTTTGTGCAATAGTGTCATAATCATGCATCATTGACATAAAATATATAGCATATACCAGTGCATTTGTCGCACTCGACACTGTCTCGTGCTCGGGGAAAAGATTATAAATTCTGGCGTATATATGCTTGGAACGCTTGGTAAACTACGGTCGCTGGGCCCACCTACGCAAATCATGGGGATCCCGCCCTCTCTCGCTTTGCTCGGAGGCACCGCTTCGTTAGGCTTCCCTCCCGTGTCTGCTTTGGCCACGCTCTCTCCGTTTCCTCGCTCACACAGTACTGATATGTGACATTGCTATTACTGAAGGTTTATAATTATTATGCATGTTTATGGCGATTCTATGCATAAAATAAAACGCCGAACGGTGCATATCACATCTCCGAGCCGGTGGAACGCGTGCTTGTCGTCTTCGTTGTGGTGCAAGATCGCGCTAGACGCAAAGCTGGTCGAGCGGGAACTGGACGCTCTCCTGGGTTCCACCGACCTACTCGAGTGGCATCGTGAATAGACAGGGTGGGTACTTGGAGCTGCTCATCATGGTTTCCATCTCGATCTCAACGTTCGCGAGCTCTTGAAGCAAGTGCTTGCTCCGCTATGAGAGAGTGGTTATTATCAGCGCAGGCAACCAACGAAATGGCGTTCACTCGATAGTTTTGCTACATCTGACAGCTAGATTGAAACTATGAGCGTTAGCATGACGCAAGCGCGTTGTAGTCAATCACCTATTGAGACTGTGGCTTTCCACGTCAAATCACTAAATATAACGTTCTCCTACTTCCAAAACATCAAACTTGAGATTGCTATCCTACCTTTTTTTGTTCTTACATTCACGTGACTGCATCACTGCAGCACACACTTCGTGCCAGAGTCGCTTCTGCTCAGCCGTCGCACTCGCTTACGTTCCTCTTTTTCTCGCTTTCTGCGAACTTTTTTCTCTGCTTTCGTTTCGTCCTTCGGAGCGCGCTTCCCTACACTCGCTGGCGGACCCTCAAAAGTGCTTCCACGCACAACTGACTTGGCAGCGTCGGCAGCGAGATCCTCGGCATGCCGTCGCTCTCTGGCCAGAAGCTCGACTTCGACGTATTCTCGGAGCTTGCTCACAACCAGAATCATGTCCGGCCGTTGCTCTGGTAGTTCAGCGCACATCTGTCGCAAAAGAGTCGACTGGTCTTCACGCAAGCTGACTGGCTCTGTCGGGAACTGATCGACCGTGTCAGGTTCACTGAACGAACTTGCAAGCTTTACTGCTTGTTTGATGCAGTTTCCAAATGCATAGACATCGGATGCGAGTGTCGGCACGGCATTCTCATCACCGTTGAGGTTCTCTGGCGCTCTTCGCCATGACGCTTCGTTGGTCGCACCGTGAAGATCGAGTGAAGCCACAATGTTATCCGCGATCTTGGCTACACCCTCAGCACTAATGATGATACTGCTAGGCTTCACGTCACTGTGGACAAGCTTCTGCTCGTGCAGGAAATGGAGACCTTGAGCCGCTTCATGCAACTTCTCCCACAGAAAGGTCGGGTGCTCCACCACGAAGGCGTCAAGAGTGCCATTTTTGGAGCTCTCGGTCGCAAAGAACAGCTCGCCAACGTGACTTGCGCCGTAGAGTCGACTTAGATGAGGGTGCTGGCCGCTATCTTGATACCACGACGCTACCGCTTTCTCAAACGCTGCTCGCTGCTGCGGCTCGAGGTTCGCACGCACAAAGGTCACGAGAACAGCAGCTTCGCCATACATTCCGCGATACACTGCAACTCCGATAGCACTTTGGTTCTCAGTCAGCGCGGTTTGCTCAAACTCGACATCATGCAGCGGGATGAACCACTTGGGTACCACGGGCGCCTTGGCGCGCGAGAACCGCGTGATCGTGTTGAACGCGTTCTGGATCACCTGCAGCTCGGGCGCCGTGTACGTGCCCGTGGGCCGCTTGTACTCGTACATGATGAGCGTGAGCGCCTCCTGCTGCAACTGGAGGTCCATGAGGTCGCGCAGCAGCGCCATGCGGTCGCGGCTGAGATCGGCAAAAACGATGTGCAAGTTCACGCAGGCGTTGTCGAAGCGATCATGCCACTCGTGCACTTCGTCCTGTGGCTCGTCCTGGACACGCGTCATGTCATTGAGGAACTTGTCGAGCGCCTCGTGGAACGCCCTGGTCTTTCTCACGACCACGAGCTTACTCGAGAGTCGAAACGCCACTTCTCTTCGCACGAATCGCTCCAGGAAGTCGTGGAAGCGCGTCAGCAGGTCGATAAATGTCGCCCACAGCTGTTGTTGATGTACCGATTCGTCTTGATCGTTCGCACTATTGTTGTTGTTGCTGCTGCTGTTACTGCGGCGCTCGAGCGCACTGGCGATCGCCTCGATGCGTCGCCGCACCTGGTCGCACATCACCTGCGCCTCGAACATGCCCTCGCAGAGCCGCGCGGTCTCCTGTAGCAGCTGCGGCCACGCCGGGCGCTTCGTCTCGTCGTCCGCGATGCCGACGCCCATAGTTATCTGATGCGTTGCGGCTTGTCTTTCGTTTGTGAGGCCTCGCGTGTTGTGATTGCTGGCTTCTTCCTAATGGGCACATACTTAAAACCCATGGGTTTCCTGGTTTACAACAAGAAAAACCCAAATCGAACTTCGAATGGTACCCAAAACCAATTGTTTTGGGTACGTTCGGGATACTTACCTCATCATTCAAACAGCACGTCAGAAAGGGATAGGTATCCCATATCTAACGGCTTGCCGAAGCAGATAGACTACAATAACACCTGCTTTGACTAAACCAACAGTCAATAGGTCACCGTAAGAAGAAGAAAACGTATTTGGCACAGCAGAAGAACGGGGGAAACCTACCACAGAGCAAAATTGCATTCGATGCCTGATTTGAACCCAGCTCATGGCCGCACAGCATGGAATATGAGATCTAGGATCCGTTCTTGGCACTACAATCCCGTCAATATTTCACGGAGGCTGCTTGAGACGTATGCTCTACATCTTTGTCAGCCACGTGGCGCTTTCTTTTATGACGCGTGCATCCAAACCAGAAAACGATTGCTGGCGCGTGTCTGATTTCTTGGTCGTGGCGCGCAGTCATTCTCTGTGCGACACAGTCATTCTCACAACGTGCGCTTCTCGTTGCGAAGAAGATCAGTTCCTGTCAGCAAGACGAGACGATCTGACAGTACGTGACCACCGCAGTTCGTCGTCTTGCTGTGAAGAATCACTTCGGCTTCTTCTCAGCATTCTTAGCAGTACACACTTGCTTCTCTCACTTGCGACTGCTGAGCGCCTATCCCGAAAGAAGCGCTCGTCTCTCTTTCACTTTTTGAGTGCTGCTGTTAGTGAATCTCGTGGTGAGCTCATCTCGGCGGAGAAGACGAGCGAGTGTGAACTAGCATCGCTGAACATTGCGGGACTGGTCTATTCTGTGGTCTCGTGCTTGCGACACGTTTCTCGTCAAGTCACTTCCCTTGTCAGCCTGCTATTGCCCGTTCTGCTCCAAGAACCGCACGGCCTCGCTGTGCCCATTTGCTGCTGCCACCTCCATCGTGAAAGACGTACAGCCCTCGGATCGATTCTCGTGGAGAAACTCGAGTATCTCAAGATGGCCGCATGCGGCGGCGTAGTGCATCGCCAGCACCGAGCAGCCTTCACTGCGATGCTCGTGAAGAAAGCGCACGACGTCGAGATGTCCCATTTTCGCAGCATAGTCAATCGCTTCTGACGTACACCCTTCCAGGCGGTTCTCGTGCAGAAATTGCACCACGTCGAGATGCCCATTAGCTGCAGCCAGGTCCATGGCGCTCGTACTACAGCCCTCTGATCGGTTCTCGTGAAGAAACTTGACCACTTGCAGGTCGCCGGCTTCAGCAGCGCAATCCATTGCTGCTTTCGTGCACCCTTCTGTCCTGTATGTGTGGAGAAACTGGACCACGTCCAGATGTCCACTCGCAGCAGCCGAGTCCATTGCCTTCGTAGTGCAGCCCTCTGTGCAATGCTCATGCAGGTACTGCACGATCGCCAGAAACCCTTGTTTCGCAGCTTGGTTCATTGCCGACGATGAAAACCGGTACCCGTGCTCATGGAGCCATCGCACGACCTCGATCTCTCCCCGTCCTGCCGTGCCGCTGGCATCATCTGGACTCAAGTACACGCTCTGCGCGGGGCTATTTGCGACGATCCACTCCAGCATATCAACGTCGTTCGTCTTGATCGCAGCCTGCAGCAGATCTTGCTCCCATTCCCAGTCTGCATCGTGCGGCATCACCTCACAGAGCCATTTCAGCATCCCCAGGCGACCGTGCCGAGCAGCACAGCGCAGTACTCCTGAAAACTGGAGCCTTGGGTGCGCTCGGTAGCTCAGGATCTTTCGCAGCGCGTGCAGTTTGCGGAGCATGCGTGTGTCGTCGGTTGCGGCGATCGCGCGCTGAGCGAGTGCCTCCATCGCGCCATGCTCGCCACGGGTGTCTCGCTCGAACGCGACCACCCAGTAGGGCCAGCCGGTCATGTAGTCCGTGATCTGCGTCCACAGCGAGCGCTCGGTGAGCACGCGCACGCCCGCGTCGCCATCTCCGTTGTCCGTCGTTGTCATGCAATGGGTGCGTTTTTGCGCAGCAAGTTGCTTTCAAGTTGTAGTCTCGTCTTTAGAAAGCAAGCATGACATAAATCTAGTCCTGAATTTGAATTGCGCCATGCCTATTTAGGTTTCGATACAATTTTGTTCTTTAGCGAAACCCACACTCAAGTCAATAACGTGCAAAACTAAATGCAATGGTATCCCATTGAACATCCGCACGAAAAAAGAGAGAAAAGAAGAAAGGAAGAATGGGCGGCACGCATAGCTCCACGCGCTTCGTGTGCGCCGCGAACGACTACCAGCTCGTGATCGAGGCCTCCAAGGAGCTCGAGCATGTGCTCGAGGCGGAGTTCAAGGCCGAGGGCAAGGGGCTCCACGAGAAGATCTCGGGCGCGGCCCCATACCTCGCGCCGCCAACGATCAAGTCGCTGCGCTACGTCGCGAGTGTACGCAACGCGCTCGTGCACGATCGGAGCGTGACGAAGCTGGAGAACCGCGCGCTGTTCATCCTGAAGTTCGAGTCGGCGCTAGAAGAGATCAACGTGGTGCTTGCAAAGAGGCAATTGGATGCAAAGGGCGGGCTGCTGAACAGGAATGGTGGCGACGGCTGCCTCGTCATGTAAAGCAGTCAGTCGACTCGACTCAGCAACAGAACGATGGCAATGGGTTTTGAAAAGTGAGAGTATCATGATCGAGTCATCGCAATCCAATATATATATATACATCTTGCTGGAGAGGAGGCATCCATCAGGTATGATCATGTACTTTATGCGCGAGCACGTGTTGAATGGCACGCTGATTAGCGAGTACCTGAGCATTGGGAACAACGCCTTGTTTGTCTGGAAGAGGGTCTACGAGGCCGCGCTGGTGCTGCAGTACGTCCACAACAAAGGCATCGTGCATAGCGACCTCAAGTGCGACACCATCCTCATCGGCGCCGGTGGGATCGCCAAGCTCACGGACTTCGGCATATGCTCAATCCCGAATGTCGCGGAGATCGCCCGAGTATGTACCTTTAGGGAGGTTGGCCAACTATAAGAAACTCAATGAGAGTGTCGACGAGGACTAAGAACTTGGAGAGGTCTTGGCATCAGTGTTAACCAGTTGAGTCCTGGGATCGGAGGTCACCAAGTAGTAGACACCTTGATACAGTCGACAGCATGACCTTGACAACTCTGAGTTACGTATATGCCTAGTGCGATGTGGTGGTACTGCTCTATCCGTCTACTCACTTCTTGTACTGCGCCAAGTAGTGCTTGAGCTTCTCGAGGTGGCGGTCGCAATCCGTCGTGGTCGTCAATGGCGAGCACATCATGTACACGACGTTGCCGAGCGCGCGCGCGTAGATCTCGTTCTTGCGGAGGACCTTGATCAGGTCTTGGGCCTCGCTCGAGGCGTAGCCGGCGTTCGACGTCTCGAGTTCAATACCGATGACCGTTCCGATCGCAAACGTGCGCGCCACTTGACTCAACTGCGAGAGCTCCTTCACGAGGTCCGCATTCCAGTAGGTGCGAGTCGTCGTTAGGCTCTTCTCGCCTTCAGCAGCAGCAGCAGCAGCCTTGTCGCTGCTCTTGTTGAAGATCGAGTACATGTCCAGCGCTGTCAGTGCCGCGGCGCAGCCGATTGGGTGTGCTGTGAACGAGTGGCCGTGGAGTAGCGCCTCGCCCTTGGCATCGTCAAAGAACGTGTCAAAAACCTCCTCGCTCGCCAGCGTCACCGCAAGCGGCACGACGCCACCGGTGAGCAGCTTGGCGTAGCAGGCAATGTCTGGATCCACGCCCAGCAGGTCGCGTCCGGACTGCACGCCCAGTCGCCACCAGCCAGAGAACACCTCGTCAAAGATCACGGGGATCTTGCGCGCGCGACACTCCTCGACGACCGCTCGCTGGAACAGCGGGTCCACGAGCACCATGCCGCCTGCACCGATTAACACAGGCTCGATCAGCAAGGCGCCAACGAGCACGTCGACGCCGTCTTGGCCACTGCGTCGCTCGGCGGCGTCGATCTCGCTAGCCACGTACTTTCGGTACGTCTCCTTCACGTCCGCACTGCGGTGCGTGAGATCGAACGCGTCCTCCATGGACGCAAAGCTCTCGCCAGTGGACCCCCCGATGCCGTCGATCTCCTTGTCGAGCGAGATGACGAATTCGCCATCGCGGATCGCGAGCGACGGCGTCTTGAGGAAGATGCCCTCGGGACGGTACCACGGGTGCTGCTTCTCGTTGTACACGCTCGGTTCGGCGATGTTCATCACGCCGAGCGTGTCGCCGTGGTAGCAGTTGGCCTGCGCGAGCACCACGAGTTTCTGCTTCTTCTTCTCATTGATCTGCTTGGCCGTGAACGCGCTGTAGTCCAGCTTGTGGTCCGTCACAAACTTGCGGAACGCCATCTTGAGCCCCACCTCGACCGCCGTAGAGCCGTCGTCGGAGAAATACACGCGCGACGCCCACTGCTTGCCGACGGTGTCAAGGAGCTTCTCGCTCAGCTGGAGCGCTGGCTCGTGCGCGTTCTCCGGGAACATGACGTGGCCGTACCGGGCCGCCGTGTACGCGAGCGCGGTCGCCATCTTGGAGTTGCCATGGCCGATACCCTGGGTCCACCAGCTCGCGCAGGCGTCGAACATGGGCGCGAGCGTGCTGCTCTCGCGGTTGAGCACGCTGAAGTCGTCGCCGTGCGCCGAGTCGATGATCGAGAGCGAGCCGTACTTCTTGTGCTGCGTGAACGGCCACCAGAAAACCTGCTCGGCGCGCGTGTGCACGTGCTCGAAGCGGTCGAGGCGGTCCTTGTGGAAGCGCTGCAGCGACGTGTTGATCACGTCAAAGACGCTCTCGTGTTCGGCGAACCACTGGTCGAGAGGCTCGGGCTGCGGCGGGATGGGCTGCATCGTGAAGATCGGGATGCCCAACTCGCTCAGACGTGGCTCCAGCGCCTCTTTGTTGTCCAGCTGCTCCTGCTCTACCAGACAGAGCGCTGCGACGTCGTAGCCTCGCAAGAGCAGGCTCTCGAGCGCCGACATGGTCGACGAGATGCCGCCAAGCTTGCCGTCTCCGATGAGCACCACGGGAAGGCGCAGGCCGCGGTACACGTCGGCCTGGAAGCGCATGGACGCCGATGGGCTGCACACGCCGCCGGCCGTCTCCACGAGCACGAGCGAGTACGGGTCCTTGGTCTCGGCGTTGATCGCCTGGAGCTTGGCCGTGAGCAGCTCCACGAGCGCGTCGTCCGTGATCGTGTGGCCTTCGAGCGTCGCGGCGAGGTGCGGCGACACGGGCGTCTTCCAAGAGAAGAGCGTCGAGCAGTCCAGCGCAGTGGTGGCATCGCTAACACCCTTCAGTGCGTGCTGCTGGACAAACGCCGCGTCGCCCTGGAAGCCATCGGGCTGGTCGTCGTCCGTGCCGGTCTGCAGCGGCTTGATGTACCCGACGCGAGCGCCAGTAGCGCGGTTGCGCACGGCACTCTGCACGATGCCAGCCGATACGAGCGTCTTGCCGATGTCTGTGTTGCTGCCGTAGACCTGGAAGACGGGCGTCTGCAGGCCCACGGGCAGCACGCGCTGCGTGCGCAGGTTGTCCTTCTGCGCGTGCAACGCCTGTGCGGACGCCGTGGCCTCGCGGAGCCCGACGTGGAAGCGCGCGCGCTGCTGCTGCGTCAGGCGGACGCGTCTGCTGTTGGTGGCGAGCAGCGCGTGCGGCAGACACTGACGACGGAGCAGGAGAGACGCCATCTCGCTTCTGCTTGTGCTTGTGTGTGTGTTGTTGCGGAGCTCTTTGACAAATGACGCAATCGGAATGGATGAACTGACTGACAAGCATCGGATCAAATCAAAGTGGCTGACGATGAGCACAATATCATATAACGAGAGTTTTTACGATGGTAGAGTTTACAGTGAAGCTTTTCTTGACCATTTTGAAGAGGTTTTATGTGTGACTAGAAACCCTACAAAAAAGGGTTTTATGCAGTTTATTTTTTTGGTTAGATATAAAGAAGCTGGGTTTTATATATTTAAAGAGGTGGGTTTTGTTTTGCCAAATATGGAATCAACGTTTGAGCACGTAAATTCGATGGAAAACAAAGAATTCTCAAATAAAAACAAATAATTTGCATTTTAGAAATCAAACCTTCTATTCGAGTGCATGTCACATGTTTGCGCGCCACTGAGCTCCCTATGTCCAGTGTTTACTTGCACGCAGCAACCAGCAGCGCATGACGCCTTTTGACGTCTTGGTCCGCCTGCCATGACGCCCTTCTCCAATCAATCACACTGCAGTATCAAGCTTGCACTTAAAGCCCACTGTGTCAGCCGTCTAGCGGGGCGAACCCCTGGCGCGAGTGCTTGCGGAGACACTTGGTGCCGCAGTAAGTGAACGCGAACTTGGTGAAGTACTCGCCCACGATCGGCTCAAAGTCCCTCTTGCAGATGCTGCACTTGAGGTAGTCCTTGGGCACTTCCGCTGCCTCTGGTGGAGTGTACCAGCTCAGCAGATCCACTGTGTTGCCGCGTACGAGCTGGTCGAATTGCTGTTCTGAGACGCCGTGATGCAGCAAGCGCTGCTTGAAGTGGGTGAACAGGTACGCGTAGCCCCCGCCGCCGTAGCGGAGGTACTGGATGCGCTGCTGGAGGTTGGTCGAAAGCAGCAACTGGTGGATGTAGCGTTCGTCTTGCTCGTGGATCAATCGCGAGATGCACTGCGCAATGCTGCTGTCCCTCGGCGGCTCTTGTGTGGTAGAGGAATATACATTGCTGGAAGAAGGCACGCCAGCGAGGCACGGGTTGATCAGGATCGCGTCGCTCACGGTCGAGAGGCCGATCATGTTGAACAGCAGCCGCACGCCAAGCTGTAGCAGACTCTGGAGAAAGCTGTAGTTCGCTGGGCTGTTGCTGATGCTATCGTCGACGCACCACTGGTCAGCATGACACAAGACGATCTTGTTGCTCTCTGCGCCGTGACGGAGCAGCTCTTGCAGCCAGGTGTGAATAAATTGTTGTTGCTGTGTCACGTTTGACTCGTTGTTGGGGCTCGTGTTGAGCGAAAACGATAGGTACACTGGTGCATGCGTGCGCTGCTGAGCCTGTGGATGGAAACCAAGAAGCAGTCGCGACCACAACCGTTTGTCAGTACTTCGAAATATTTGAATACGATTGCACCTCGCGACAGCTAACCATGCAATTCTTACCAAAGCGATCGCATGTGCGATTACGACTTCATTATCGCTCAATGCGCAGCTCGTCGTGTGGATCTGCTGGTACATCGCGCCAGCACACACTCGTGAAGATGTCGGCAGCAATGACGACTCGGCGTTGAACCCGAACATGAGGTCCGTCTCCAGCACTTTTGCGATCCGCTCGGCCTGATCACGTGACGGTAAGCCCATCGGGAACGTCTTGCTCGCCTTATCGAAGTCGCACGTGGTCACCGTCACGAGGTGCACTCGGAGCTTCTCTGCCAGACGAACGCGCTGCGCCATGAACTCGTCGCGGCCCTCAATCGGTACCGTCACGTCCACGACGAGCGGCCACCTGGCTCTTCCTCCTGTCGTCACTGAGTTGCTGACATCACTGCCGAGCGCCTGAAGCTGCTCGAGCTCTCGAAACGCCTCGTCCTCCTTCTCGAGCACGAGGTTCTGTCCGCCAAGCGCGCCGGGCGAGACGCGAAATGCGAGCAGATCCTCACTGCGGATGCCAGCAGCGGTGGCGGTGGTGGCTGTGCTGATAGAGAGAGCAGCAGCGGCGATGCGGTGCAGCACGTGTTCGTGCGGCAGCACCTGCGCGACCGCGTCCGGCGCCACGACGCCCGTCACGCTGCGGATCATCTTGGATTCGTTGCTGGTCAAGTCCAAAACTGAGACATCAATTCATGGATCAGTAATTCATAAGCATGTGTTCACGAATCACTTCCATGGATTGCGTAGCGCAAAATTAGAGTGATGGGCGAGTGAGTCATGTGAGACTTTCGAATGACAAGCAAAGTAAATGAGAACGAGAAAAGTGAGAGCGGTTGTGTGTGTATTCTAAGTTACAAGGACATGGTACGGTGGGGATGCAGGCGCAGAGGAAAATGATGGGTGTACGTTGCGAGCGTGTGGTTGCGCTGGCGGCTCTCTCTGGAAACAATGGTGGCAGCTGGTAGCTGCTCGGGACGTCTATGCGCAAGTGGTGGCGCTCAAAACTGTTGGTGTCGCTCGTGGAGAAGCTGATCAAGTCGAAGATGACAAAGCTGGCTGCTGGGAGTTATGTCTGGAGAAATGTCGGATCCAGGAGCGAAGTTGAGGATCGCTGGATGCTCCGTGGCGGCAGCGGCAGGTCGTCAAGATCAATTCGTGCCTCGGTGTCGCGATATTCCATACTGGTAGGCACCTCAGTGTCACGATACTCCATGAGCCCGTGGTGTGATCGCTCGACGAGTCCGTGGCATGGTCGCTCCATGAGCCCGTTGTGCGAGTGTCGACCCTGCCGAGACTGAGGTGGGCGAGCGGGAGACGCCGACATGCTGTGCCGCAGCACCTGGGCTTGCTGCTTCTGCTCCTTCAGCTTCTCCTGGCGCTTGGCTTCCAGGTACTTCTTGTGCTCGCGACGGTACTCGACAGTGAAGTTCGAGATGTGGCCGAGCAACACGTCAAGCTCTTCGCCGGTCTCCTCTTCTTCAAAGTACTCGAGGAAGTGGGATTTCTACAAGCAGCATCAAACACGTTAGATGGTTGCCCATATCATTACAGTCAGGTGCACGAATACAATTTCACTTACGCTTTCGTGCATCTGAGCCAGGAGATCGTCCAGCGCTTCGAGCTCGTGCTCAACCTCAGTCGCGAAATGTTTCAGGATCGACATCGCGAGCTCTGCGTCCGCGTCACCCGTGGGGATGTCCACCTGCGATTCGTGCTGAAGCGATTTCAGGCCGTCGTCCAGTGACTTCTTCTCAGACAGCAGCGCACTCAGGGACACCTTGCTGCACTTGGAGATTAAATTAATTTGGTCGTAGAACCGAGCGAGCTGCGGCACGTCTCGCTGCATGCACAAAGAATAGGAAATAATAGTGTGAGTACCTCACCAGTTCGATGAACTTCATAAAATTTCAGCAAAAGCAGACCGCACCTCGATCGACTGGACAACGTAGTGCAAAAATGTGATCCCGCCCACGAACGCCTTCGTCTGCGAGAGCTTCACGAGCGAGCTAAGGGAGAATCCACCCACGGTGCTGTTCTGACTCGACTCGGTGCCAAAGTTCAGCAAGTTGCCGATCTGCAGAATGTAAATAAATAATCGGCGAAGCGCGTGACTCGAGCAGACTTGGTGGATGCCGCGGATGATCAGGTTGATCGACTCACTACAGAGGAGAAAAGCATTCATAGAGAAACAAGCACATCATGAGCAACACTGCCGAGGCTCTCCGCACCACGCAAGTGTACGTACCGAAGCTCGTGAACACGACCTGGGAACTCCTGCTTGAACACGAGGCACGCCAATTTCTCCTTGAACCTCGGAATGTTTCTGGTCTCCACCAAAAACTTCTCAGTCTGCACATCACAAGGAGTAACCACTCGTTAGCAAACACAACAGCCGCCTTAACACTTACTGAAAATCGTACCGTTCCCAGAAGAGCGTGGTCACCGTGAAAGTTGTCAATCGCTTCTTGCTCCTTCCTGTCCGGCCACATGTCCATCAGCGACTGCAACTGCGCAGTGGACAACACGGTCGGGTTCATGGCCAGGATCTCGCGCTTGAGCTCGGGGAAAGGCATCTTCACGCGCGCGAGTGTGATCGCAATGTTCTGCGACTTCTTCATGTCGATCAGCACAATCATCGGCTTCTTCTTGTCGTCACCACCCGCAGCGTCGGCATCTTTTTTGGCCACAGGTTTCTTCTTCGTGTCCGAGATGGTCTTCACGAAGAGCTTCTCAAGCATCTCCTTGCTCTCGCGAGAGATATGGATCTCCTCCATCGCGTCGTCCTCGATGGTCAAGTTCCACAGACTCTCGCGACTGCTGCTCTGCGAAGTCTGGCGCTTCACCTCCCAGTGAAGCTTCTTGCGAATCGAGTTCGAGCGTTTTAAGTTCTTAATCGCAGGACTCACCAAAGGCGCTGAGGCAGCACCAGCAGGAGGCGCGACCGGGTGCGGACCGTCAAGCTCCTTCGGATCAATTCCAGCCATCTGCATCTTGTGTTCCACTGCGCCACGAGGGAGACCCACCTTCAACATTGCGAAATACTTTTCGTACTTGGCACGGTGCGCAGCGATCTCTGCCTCAGTTGGCGGTGCTGGGGCTGCCGACTTTGGTTTCTTTTTCTTCGTCGGTGGACCGTCAAGCCATGCCGCGTCCACGCCTTCCATGCGCATCTTGTGCTCTACGACGGAGCGAGGCAGACCCACTTTCAGCATCTGCGTGTACTTCCCGCTCTTCTCATTGTACTCAGCCAGTCGTGCCTGGAACTCGGCCTCGGTCTCTGCGTCTTCGCTTTCCTCTGCTGCTGCCTGCATCACTGGCAATGGTTTGTTCGGATCCATGTCAAGGATCGCTGGGTCCAATCCGTCACGCTGTATCTTGTGCTTCACAACAGGGAGTGGGTGGCCGATTTTGAGCATCTTGAAGTACGCCGCGTACTCCGGACGGTCCTTGAGCGGTGTAAGGTCCTCCTGCGCACTCTCTTTCTGTGGCTCCTGCGGGTTACCCTCCTCGGATGTGTCCGACTTGGGGGGAAGCCGTCGCTTGAGCATCGCGGCGAGAGGGTTCGATGACGTTTTGCTACTCTTTGGGGACGAATCGCTCCCTTTCGATTGCGGTGAGCTATGAACGCGCTTTGAGAGCATATCTGCCAGTGCCTGGCGCTTGCCGCCCTTCTTCACTGGAGATTCTTCCTGCGGCGGCGCGCTCCCACCCCCTCGTTTCGCGAGCAGCTCGCCCAGCATGTTGCTCCGCGAGTCACCTCCGCCCGAAGATTGCTTTGGTTTCTGAACAGCTGCAGCCTGAGCTTCACCACCACCACGTCTTGCGAGCATCTCTGCCAGCATGTTGCCTCTGGAATCGCCCGTCTGCTCTGCTCTCGATTTTTCCATAGGCTTCGTCTCCTCCTGTCCACCTCCGCCACGCTTCGCGAGCATCTCTGCCAGCAAATTACTCCGACTGTCGCCTCGCGCCTCCTGCTTCTGCTGCTGCGGTCTCCGACTGTCGTTGTCGTCCTGATTCGATCTCTCGCTCGACTTGGACGGCGTCGCAGATCCTGGATTCCGAGACGCCAGCATCTCTGATAAAAGCGCATTGTTCCCTTCGCTGGCTGACGCCTTGGTTGCTGATGCTGATACTATCTGCTGTGGCTGATTGTTGCTACTGGAGATCTCTTGGCTCTGCTGCTGCGCCTCAAATCGTTCGATCGGACTCGCGTTCTTCGCCACGAGGTCCTTGATGCTGATCAATTTGTTCTCTGCCTGCGCGAATTGCTCCGGGTCCTTGATGTGCAGAAAGAAATCCTGCATCTTCTCTGCGTCATTCCACGTCTGCTTCCCATTCGCATCCGTACTGGCTATTGCTACTGATGACGACGAGGATGAAGACGCCGTGGGTGATACGGACGACGACGACGACGTGCTCTCGCTCTCGGCCTGGTTGCTGCTATTGTACTCCTTCGATACCGAGCGCTTCATGTTTGGGATCATCGGCATCATCGACGGCGGCAGGTTGTTGTTCGCGCGGCCACTGTTACCATTACCGTTATTCGTATTCACATTCGCAAAGTTGAGCGGCATCTGCAGCGACATGGGCAGCCCGAGGTTCGAGCGCATGGGCAATCGCGCCGTCGCCCCACCGCCAATGCCGCCACCAATACCCATACTAGCGGGACTGCCGCCAATGCCCGTGAAGCCCGACGGCAGCCCCGGACTCGCGCCTCCGCCTGCTCCTCTGTAATTCGTGCGGCTATTGCCCGTGAACGTCGGCTGCGTCGGCGTCCCTGCTGCTGCTGTGTTCGCTGTGGGGCCGCCATGCGTCGGCGGTGCCTTCTCGCCCGGCACGGCCTTTGACGTAATGAGCTGCGAGATGAACGACGGCGCCATGCTTCACGTCTGCTGCTCTTCTCGTCCGTTACTGCTGCTGTTGGTTTCTTTGCCTGCGTCCTGCTTGCTGCTCTTCGAGTGAACGACAATCGCGTTGCACGTCGGACCGCTTGCCTGATTGACTGACTTTCTGTTTGCTTGACGTCTCGGGCACCAGCTGCTGGCGGATAGAAACGCGGAAGTGCGGAAGTCTCGTGCGCGTGCACCCACACCAGTCGCCACTCTCTCTCACGCAGTCGCAGTCACAGATTGATAGATAGCAACAGCAATCGAGACGCTCGTGTCGACTCGCCTGCTCACTCTGAACCACGCGCTGCTACTGAACTCTCGAACGGCTGCTACCACGCGCACACAAATAGCGATTCACCTAACGTCCAGTGAACACAGCACGCGATCGATCCGTAACGAGAGAGAGACGCACGTATACGTTCGGTTGGTTGCGTCCGTCGGCGCTGGCTCCCAGGGAACGAATGATAACTGCGCACCACAGACAGGAATTCATCATGAAAATTAATAAATAAGGATATCAGGTTCTGGAGCGTGTACTTTTGTACCTAGCTAGGAAAATAGGTACAAAAGTACGCAAAAATTGGACACGAAAATCGGGAGGTAGTTGAGCATGTCCACCTGTTTGTACAGCACTGCGTAGCGCATGACCTCGGTGAGCCTGAGCATCGGGTCGCGCTGGTGGCCAGGCTGCTTGGATAATTCGTAGAACAGCGTGAGCATTACCGAGTTGTTCGCTACGACTGTGAGGTGCGTCCCAGCGGTAGCTTACGAAGCGGTATGAGCGGTTGAGCACTTGTTCTGGGTTGAGGTCACGAACAAAGTCGTACACAGCACGCGGATAGCCGGTCATGAAGCCCGTGATGAGGTCCCACAGCGTCCGGTTGCTCAGCACCGCGACGCCAGCGTGGTCGTCCCTCCATCGGCTGCTGGTGGCCGCACTGTCAGCTCGAGCGCGTCTATGGTCTTCTTGCTGCAGGTGGCTTTCGTGGGGAATGAGGGCAGAGGTCGGTGGGTTCACTTTTCTGGTATTCAACCTTGACCGTCACTCATGAGGAGCTCCTCATTCCAAGATCTTCTCTCAAGATGACACCACGCTCGATGGGCACACGCAGGACAAGAGCATACCCGGCGCTGGCACCAGCATCAGCGCCAACTGAGGAAGCTGGTGGTCACGACCACACGGGCACGCTCGTACTCACGAACCGGACACTGTGGGACCTCATCACGGGCTTCATGACCGGCTATCCGCGTGCTGTGTACGACTTTGTTCGCGACCTCAACCCAGAACAAGTGCTCAATCGATCGTTCCAGAGCATGAGCTACTGTTGGCACCAGCGCCAGCGCGTGCTGCCGGACCTCGCGGTCGCAGCGAACAACCCAGCGATGTTCCGACTGCTCTACACCCTGGCCAAGCAGCCTGGCCACCAGCGCGACCCGATGCTCAGGCTCACCGAGGTCATGCGCTGCGCAGTGCTGTATAAACAGGTGGGCATGCTCAACTGCATCGAAGAGGTGGGGGAGTGATAATACGCGGACATGGTGGACCTCAAGCCTGATGCGCATGGCGCTACATCGCGACGACCCGGACTTGGCCGTCATTGAGTGGGTGTACACGTACACCCCGCGCAAGCTCGACCCGATCACTGAGAACGACTTGCGCTTTCATGTCGAGCGAGGGGACCTCGACGTCGTCAAATGGCTGTACGAGCACGGGTGCAAGATCACGCAGCGCCTTGTGGACGTAGCGGCGATCTGCGGCCACGCGCACGTGTTCCGGTACCTCTTCCAGAAAAGTAACAAGCGGTGTGCGTTCACCGCCGTGCACGAAGTCGTGAAAAATGGCGATATGGACGTCTTGAACCTCATCTTTGCGAAGCAAAAGGTCGACATCCGGCGCATTGCACTGAACTCTGCAGTAGAGTTTGGTCGCATGAAGATCGTCACACTCCTCGTCGAGAGCATCCCCGGTGTCGTTACGCAGTGGACGATCGAGAGGGCATCGAGGTATGGCCATCTGGACGTTCTCAGGTACCTGCTGGAGAACTTGGTGGGCGAGTGCACTGTACAGCTGATGACGGTGGCAGCCGAGTACGGCCACCTAGACGTTGTCAGGTTCCTGTACGAGAATCGCACCGAGGGTTGCTCACCCGATGCGCTCGAGCGCGCCGCCAGGAATTGCCACCTGGACGTCGTCAAGTTCCCCCATGACAAGTACGGACTGAAGTGCTCGCGAAATGCGATGACCACACCAGCGATCAGGTGGCGCTGGGAAATGTTGGAGTTCCTGCAGACCAATAACATGCTCAGCGACTGAATTCTGTCTCTCTGGAAGTAAGCAGCAGTCAATGGCAAGTGAGCTAGGTGGGTGATTGCAGAATCATACCTGGAAGTGAACACAAAGCTACACTGGGTTTCTTTGGATCACATTGATTCATGGGTTATGGTTCTTGATTGAACGCAATATAATTTACACTTAGTGCGTCGTTCGGTAGGTTTGGATTTGGTTCCGGAAGCGACGGCAGCAAGAAGGTTCTCGAATTGCCAACGACTGATTTTGCTCGCTCTCGCTTGGACTGCTCGTTTTGCCAAGCGTCTAAACAAATGCACAATGAGAGTTCAGGTCAGTGATCTGCAAGTGGTATGGCAGCTGAAGCAGGCGAATCTGTTCGACAGCAAACCTACCGACCTGCCTGCCTCTGTCTGACAAGACTTCATCCTCTGTGCAAGAGTGACGCACTCTAAACGGGATCTTCAGCAGCTCGAGCCAATTTTCTATCTGTATTTGTCATCCTCTCATTTCGCTGACTCATCCACGTAGAAAGAGTCCAGCTCCAGCTGGGCTTCTGGTAACAGCTTGTCTCGTGCTCCTTCCAGAGCAGACTCGGCCCTATTTTAACAGCAGTGGACGCACCAGATGAGTGTGAGCCAAACATTATCATGTCACTGTCGCATGCAAAGCTTAGCGTATCGTCTAAGACGCGCTCAGTACCACTCATCGCGAAGCCCGTCGCTATTCACAGTTGGCAGCACCTTGAGCGGCCGGTGGATGCCATAACAAAACGTCCGGTGACTGCCATTTCAGTCACATGAACGACAAGGTCAGCATAATATCTCGTAGCGCATGTCAAGATATTAAACTCACAGTCACCTGCGATAGGAGTTCTGGTGCTGGACACTGGCTGACGACGTGCGGCACCGAAACTTGCAATACCGGAACACCGTGAGCGTGTTCGTGTCGCCGTATACCGGATGTGACGGGTCTGCGTGCGTCAGGTACTCCCGTCGGATGTTTTCCTGTGGTAGCATGACGCTAGTCAGTCTAAAGTTCAGGATTGAGAGAGAGCATAGTGTGTATACCGAACACGACACGATACGCACGTTGAGCGGATGCATGCAGCATGAGACGCAGTGCTCAAACACTTCACAGCAGTGCGGCGGGTTCGTGTCGCACTTGTCGCACGAAAATTGCTTCACGCGCGGTAGCGTCGTGTCCGACTCGTTGCAGCACCCGCGCTTGGTTTTGTCCTGTTGCGACCGACTGCACACGAAGCCTACCAGCCAGTCATGTACAGGTATACACGCATGTATATACCACAACAATGTTAGTCTCATATCAATCACCACGCCCTGATGAGCAATGGACGTAGGCTCGGATGTACCCATTGAGTCTGTGAGGATGTCAACGCCCTGGACCGTGTTCTCGCAGCTTTCTGCTGTGTCGTCAGTCTGGAGACCATCGCCGCCAGCTCTTAAGAACGCGCGGCGCTTGGTCTCCTGCGGTAGAGACTCGCGTTTGTCGACGAGGATATGCGGCCGGATCTTCTCTTCGCTCAGTTCTCTAGTGCTAATGGCACAAGGCGCATAAAAGCCATGAGCTCAAGCCCAGCGCACAAATTATACCATAGCTATTGTCATGAATTGAATAGACGTACAGCAAGTCGACGCTGCTGCCGTACTGTGCGCGCTGCATGCGGTACATCAAATACGGCACCGACAGTATAAGCAGCAGCAGAAGCGCGAGTCGCAGGCGCCGCTTGTAGCCCGCAGGACTGCTACCGCCGCCGCTGCCGCCACCGCGCACGGTCTGCACGAGCAACCGGTCCACGAATGCGATGTATCGCGGCACGCTCCGCTCGATGAGCCGCAGCGCGCGGCGGCCGAGCTCAACGAGCACCTGCGCCAGGAACTTGAGTGCGGTTGCGAAGAGCTGCCAGCGGCTCTCGCGCTGCGCCTTCTGCTGCCGCTCCTGGTCAAGACCCGCGCGCCTGCGCTCACCCTCGCGTACGAGCGACGCAATCTCCTCATCGCCACTGCCGCTACTGCTGTCGTTGCCAGCGGCGCGGCCCTTGCGCTCCTGGAGCATCGTCATGTTCATCATCATGGTCGCCGCCGCTGGGTCAGACTCACCGAATGAGTGCTGGGTGTAAAGTCAGTGCTGTTCAACATGTGGACCACACCATCTACGCCTTATAAAAGGTATCGTTTATGTGAATCTAATTGCATGTTGCAGTCGGATAAATGGTCAAGCAAATTGAAGCTCGGTTAAGCGGAGTGCACAAACTTCTTGCATCGCTTCACGAATGGCTACTCATCGTAGTCATGCCGCACTTCCTCTTCACGACCACTGCCAGCTGCCGATATAGCACTGACGTCCGTGGTCACGAAGCCACACGCTCAGCTACGTGGGCGGACACGCGTTGAAAACGCAGCCGAGCGTCACGTTGCGCCGCACGAAGAAGCCACCGCCTGGACACACAAACGCGTCTCTTGGACAGCTCGTCTTCCCGTTCGATGCGGTGCCACTGCTGCTGCTGCTGCCAGAGTTAGAGCTTGAGGCTGGTGACGGTACGCTGCTGGTAGCGGACGGTGGTGGTAAAGCGCTTGGACACGCAGCAAAGTTGCAGGCGTTCGACTCATCGCGATAGACAATGTCACCATTCGCACACGTGGACCCGTCGGTATCGCAGCTCACGTCCTAGTAGCCACGTGCAGCCACAAAGCAATCAGCCAGACAGCAGAGACAGTAAGAGATCACAACTGGAGGTGGACACCGGCAACAGAGTTCGCGTGACAACAGAGGACACCACAAAAACGCACCTGCATCTGCGCATCGATGTCAAAGCACGCACCAAACTCGCAGTTGCGCTGCGGTTCGCGGAACAGCATCTCGCCGCCTGGACATAGCTTTGCGTCATCAAAGCACGCCTGTGCAACAACAACAACAGCAATACTAAGTCGAAGCATGGATAGTGAAGAGAATACTGGCTGGATGCATTGACGCATTGTCGAGCACATGCCTTGGCCTGAGCTAGCGTCACGAGTCCAGTGAATGCGATGAGAACGGTCGCCAATCCGCGCATGATTTCATCTGGAGCAACAAGTTGAGCAACACCTAGATCGACGCACGATACGTCGCCTCGTAACTAAGTTCGCTCAAAACTGCGCACTTACCTTACCCGTTTTTTAGTGAGAGGAGAGGCGTTTTTAATGAAATACCAGATATAACTGGGCTCGGCTTTGATTGGTTGAATTTTGCTTTCGAAGAATCTTTTTTAGCCATTTAGCATCACGATAATTGTATTTAGGACCAATCCGATGCAGTTCCGCTTATAGCAAAATGTATTAGTTAGTATAGAGGTAGTTGCAACGATAACCTTTCTAAAGAAACCTAACCCTTTTTGAAATACCACCTCTATGAGAGCTATATCCCACCTTTATGAGAGCGATAGCCTACCATTTTCGTAAGGTGGGCTATTGATTTCGTAGAGGTGGGTATTTCAAACTAAAGAGGTTATGGTCGTATCTCCCTCTATAAATACTGATAATTCTGATAATGAAGAGAAGAAGCTGAGAAGCGGAGAAGCAAAGAACGCGATGGAATCGAAGCCGAAGCGAAGCGACCGCGATGAAGGAGGAGGCCGAAGAGATGGCGATGAAGATGAGAAGGAATGCGAAATCGTCTTCACCTCGCATTCTTTAATGTCTACCACTGCGAACATGCCCACCGCCACCAGTGGGCGCACGCAGCCACGCCTCCACGCCACATCTGCTTCGACGTCCAAGGCGATCGGAAAGAAGATCCGAACGCTCCAGCGAGCCAAGGTCGAGGCCGAGCGTCGGGAACGCCGACACGTACGAGAGGCAGACAGCCCGCAGCGATATGAGCTTCAGCGGGAGGTGGACGAGCTCCAGCAGCGGCTGGAGCTTGATCGACAGCGCGCTCGGCAAGCTGGTCAGCAACACCCGCAGCAGCACCAACCACAGCAGCAGCATCGCCACGATCACCAGCTCCATCAGCTCACGCACCAACTCCAACAGCAACAGCACGAAGAGCAATACCACCAGCAGCACGAGAGCCTACACCATCAGCTACAGCACCAATGGCAGCAGCAGCAACAAGAGAACCAATGGCAGCAGCAACAGCAACAAGAGAACGAACAACAGCAGCAGTATGAGAGCCAAGAACAGATACAGCGGCAACAAGAAAACCAACATCCAATACAGCAGCAGTCTGATCGCAACATCCGCCTTTACCGCGAGACTTCCTTTCTCACGACGACTTTCTCATCGCGTACCACGTTTACCTTCTTCAGAGAAAGTTTGTATCGAGGGAGCACCGCGTACGGGAGGAAGAGGCCGATGCGTTGGCGCTCCGAGAGAGTTTAAGTCTCTATCACCACCATCACGCAACGGCGGTGGAGCTGGAGCGTGCATCAACCCCCCCAGGCTAATGTGACAGCAGTGCTGTGCAGCACCCTGAGACGCTTGAAAGTGTTCGCTTGCCTCGTTTTCACTGAGTCAGCAGGGCGAGCAGCAAGTGGTCGTCAATCTGCTCTGTCTGTGTGAAAAGCTCTGCTTGGCCCATATGTTAGTGGTGTGCGAGCGGGTCTTGTGGCATCAATTGATGTGAGCTGGGACAGTTAGGGATTTTCAGCAACTGTCGCAATCGTATCTTTTTCACTCGCACATAGCGAACTCATCTGCGATGAGAGCGACTGCCATTGCCGCCGTACTCTGGTGGGGCGTCCTCGCGGCGCTTGCGCTCCTTGGATGCGTGTGGTGCGATGCTGTCGTCGCCTCCAACAGCCAGCAACCTGAGTGCGATCAAGTGAACCTCCAAGACCACTCCACTGGCCTCTCGGTCCTCAACAACGGCCTCGATCTCGTGTTCAAGTCCGGTTACCTGCACAAGAAGCTCGCTGCAATGGACCCGACTACGATCCGCAACGAGACGCTCGAGCCCTCGGATCTCAAAGTCCTTGGTGTCGAGTACCGCGTGACGACACTCGTGAATGCGATCCAAGTGAGCGGCGTCGCGACGACCAGACCTCGACACGTGAACGTGACGTCCCCATCGAGTGCGGTCGTGGGCGCCGATTTTGACGGAACGCTGCGTGTGAACGGCTCGGTGCACCTCACGATCGAACAGCTGCACCGCAAGTGGTGGCAGCTCTGCTGGACCCACTGGTGGAGTCTGAAGAAGTGCAAGCCCGCCGACGTGGACGTGGACGTGAGCGTCGCGTGGCTTCAGCCGAGCATTGCGCTGGAGACGCGGCTAGTGATGCTAAAATGCCCCCACAATGGTCACCCAAACGGAAAAAAGTGCAACGATTTGGGGATCACGGACTTCATCTCTGCGATGCTGCGACACAGTGTGGACAAGCTGGAGAAGCGCGTGCTGCGGCGCGTGAAGCAGCTCGCGGTCGTGCACGTGGACTTTGCGTTCGACGAGTTGTCCGAGCTGCAAATTCGCTTCCACGATTCAAACTCGTTCACGCGCTCGGTTATGGACACGCTGGCGAAGTTCTCGAAAGGTCAAGTGAACAAGAAGGGCTTTGCGTATCGCACTATGACTGCGTTCACGGAGGAGTATGTGAACTCGACCGCGAATGGGCTGATTCGAGACCGCATCGACTCGCAATTCGGTGCAACGTGCTACGACGCGTAGACGATGGAACTGAAGTTGACGTCCGTGTCAGTAATGCGTAAACAGCTACCTGGTTGTTGAGGCGAGTTCAACGCTCGAGGCACATTCTTTTGCGTACAGTTGAGCGTTTAGGCGGAACTCGAAAGAAGAGCTCCACAGCACTCGACGCTCCTTCGAGTCTCTTAAGAACCAGAAAGAATCGGGTCTGTTGGTTCCTTCTGCACACTTGCAACTAAAGCTGAGTCCCAGTACTGTTTGTATGTATCGAAGAGCTCACTTCAACTTGGATTCATCTGTATATTATTAACGTTCTTGCTTGCTGCATTGCTAGCTGGCTTGTCAGACGTGGCAGTGCGTGTCCTGCAGCAGCGAGAGCCCGATGACGACGCAGCCGAGTGTGAACCAGACGAAGTGCAGCAGCAGCGCCTGACGCTCGCGCACGGCGAGCATGGGCGGCAGCAGCTCCGTCAGTCCAATAAATAACAGCGCGCCCGTGCCCACGCCCAGCAGCACGCCCAGGCTGTGGCGGCTTACGGCGCCTGACGCAAGCAGGACGACCACGCCCAGCAACGACGCCATGGACGCCGCAAAATTGACCACGAGCGCCTGCGGCACCGTCATCCCGGCCTTCAAAAAGATGAAGAAGTCGCCCACGCGGTGCGGCACCTCGTGGAGCACGATGCCCAGTGCCACGGCCCAGCCGAGTGCCGAGCTGCAGCTCTTGAACGCCACGGCGAGCACGACGCCGTCCGTGAACGCGTGAAAGAAGTCACCGACGGCCGTGATCCACGCCACGGGCTCGACGAACAGCAGCGGACGGATGTGCCTGACGTAGAACGTCAGTCGGCGGTGGCTGCTGCTGGTACGAGGTCGCTGGTGGCTATGGCCATTATGGCTCCGTCCGTGGCTATGACCATGTCCGTTCTCCTGCGTCTTGCTCACCAGAGGCTCGTGCTCACTGGGCGCATCGTCATCAGCGTCGACCTTGACGACAACGGCGACGTGGTGGCTCGCGTGGCTGTGGCCGCGCGGACTCTGGCTCTCGGGGGAGAGCGTCACGTCCGGGAGGTGGTCCATCGTCGCGTGGTCGTGGTGCGGGTGGTGGCCGTGCGAGTGGCCATCGTCGCAGTGTTCCACGCCAAAGGCTGAGAGCATTGTGTGCACGCCCGCCTCGATGCTCATGGAGAGCACGATGCCACAGAGCACGCACGCGCCCATGACCCAGTGGCCGACGTCCGAGAGGTACGCCGAACCTTCCGGGTACAGGTGGAACACGACGACGCCCAGCAGACACCCTGCGCCAAAGCTCGTCATGTACTCGACGATCACTTCCACGCGACCTTTGTCGAAGCTCAGGATCACGACGCCGACGATCGACGTGAGTGAGATGAGCAGCGACGCGATCACGGGGCTGAGCCAGCCGGCGTTGTCCGGTTCAAGAGCAGTCGACTCGCAACCAGAGATGCACTGCAATGTGGGCACGAGCGCGTCGGTCTTTGCGTCTCGGATCGCGATCTGCACCTGCTCGACGGTAAACTCTGTGAAGAGCATGTACTCGCCAGCAATTGTGATTGGCAACACGGCGTGGACGCATTCACTGGCACTCACTTCGTCTTCAAATTCGACGCGATAGAGATACTCCATACGACTGTTGTCGTTGCCGCGGAGCTCGAGCACGGATCCATTTACGACCGACTCGCGCACGACACGTTGGGACGAGAACGTGTGCAGCACGGCGTCCGCCCTGCGCGTAGCCATCACCACGTCGCTCGCTTGCGTCGACGCCACTTCCAGGAACTCAAAGACCATGCCGCCCTGTGCGAGCACCTCCGCGTCTTCGGTGCAGAACTGGAGCGCGTGGTCGCCCTCGCGCAACGCGTACACGCTGGACGCGAGCCACGGAGACGCAGTGGCGGCGTTCGAGATGAAGAACGAGTCGGACGAAGCAGTAGTTGGGGGTGCGGCCGCAGCGACAGCGGCCACTAGCGTCTGCAGGTTTAGCAGCGTTAGCAGGAGCAGCAGGACAACGTGTGGACGTCCATCGTATGGACGCATCGCGCGGATCTCTCTCTCTTGTGAAGGGCGCGGAAGGCGGAATGACGAGCAGCCGTTGGCATTGATCTCCTCATTTGTCCGACGGCGGGTCTTTCTGAGGGACCGAAAATGTGGACCACTGCGCTATAGATTGTCCGACGGCGGAGTGCGACAACATAACGGGAGCGACTCACCACAGTGTCATGTATCATAGCTAAATTAAACTACTATTTACGCCAAACCAAAAATGCATGTAAAAATAGCATGTAGCAACTATGACTCTTTTCTGTCCAAATTGAACACTCCGTATAGACATTTCGGAATGAATCAGATTGCAACGATTTGTAAATTCACCAATCAGAGCGCATGGAAGACGACATGCGTTGAAGCAACGCTGAATAGCTCAGGTGGCTACATCATGTCCACGCTGACCATCAAGAACGCTCCAGTTTCCAGGCGCGGTTTGCATCTGGCCACCCACCGAGCTTCTTCACTGCGGAGAACAGCTTCAGTATCAATTCCACTCTGTTCTGCTTGGCGCAGCGTCATGCCAGGCGAACGAAATGATGCGTGCACGAGGACGGATGGCTTCTCAGTCAAGTTCTTCATGTGCAATCACTGCGAGGAACCAGATACCTTCGCACATAATCTCATATACATCAGAGTAAACTAATATCTGGTAGCAACTTGCACGGAGCGTGATCACGCGCCAGTCGCGGAAAGCAACGTTGTTGCAAAGGCACTCACAGCATACGATTGAAAAGCGACAAGCGAAGCACCTTGTCTGCTTGATCAGCTTCATTCACGTCCAATGAGGGGAGGCAGTCTACGTGGTACAATCGGTGGGCGTCGTAAGGGCCAACTAACATGAACAGACTGAAGAGAAGTTAACTTCGGATGGCTCTGCTCGCGAGCCTAGCAGCCTCTTGCCACATTTCTCTCAGTTCAGATAGACACGACGACACCCGTGCCCAGCCACTTTCCAACAACGAGAAGCAGGCAAAAATGTGCGACTGGAGCTCTACTGCTGGCTTAGTTTGTTCTGGCGATAACCGTAGAGCTCTCCACTCTGTCTCTTCAAGTGAGGAACGTCAATTGCTCGACCCGCTGAACAAATGAAGGTGACGGACGGGCTCAACAATAGACTTCAGAGCTCTTTCTTATTCAGAGCTCTGTCTTATTCCAGGAACGCACGTCGACGCTTCTTCTGCGAACTGCGACAAATCTCGCTGTTCTCTGCAAGGAGGTACGCACAATCACGCGCCACAAGTAGGGGCACCGGCTCTTTGAATAGGGCGATCTCAAAGCGAAGCTCTGGTGGTCGTAGGTCGATACTGAACTGAGCCACGAGACACCAGAAAGAAGACGAAGTACCCAGTGTCAGCATGACGGTTAGTAATATACTTCCAAGCAAAACTCAGTGTCTCGTCAAGTGTGCAGCAACGCAAGCAGTCAAATCTTGAAGAGCAAGAGGGATGGTGGAAGGCATTGACCATGCCCAGCTCTCAAATGTTCCTTCCTATTATCGGAACGCACCAGAGCCGTTGCTTCAGCAGAATGTGACAATGTTCGTACCTTTCTGAATATTTTAGAGCTTTTGTACTACATCCTCATGACAATAAACACCAGCAGCTAAAGGCCCATCGAAAGAAGCGCGTGGCGTGCTCTATGGGAGGATCCCCACACATCCGGTCTGAGACCGCAACGAACTTACTGGATCATCTGCTAACTACCGCACATACTCGCACTTGTCTATATATTTTAATTTTACAAACAAAACAAACATGAGATAAACTCTATCACACCATTACGGTACTATAACACGAACCTACCGCCTAAATTTGTCATTAGGTTTGCAAATATGCTCAGTTTATGCGCACAATCGTACGGACATTCGGAATTTACCGAGAAGCTACAGTATCCATCTTATCCATCAGCAGCTCCCAACTTCACGTTGGACAACACGATCGCAGAGCTCACTCTGCGAATTTCACTCGGCGTCACCAACGACATTCCCTACTGTGACACCAGCACTAGCATCTTCAACCATGGCGACCGAACAGCGCGCTGCCCTCCGCTGGGGCTTCATCGGCTGCGGCAAGATCTCGAACGACTTTGCCAACGCGCTCAAGAGCGTGCCGAACGCCGTCCTCCACGCCTGTGCCGCGCGGTCGCTGCCGCATGCGCAGGAGTTCGCCACCACCCACGGTACGTTGCATGTATGTGACTTATCAATCCTTGTATAGACAATGTGCTTGTGCGCATGTGGTGACTAATGATACGACTGGTATTGCTACGCTTGTTAGGCTTTGCGCACGCGCACGGGAGCTACGAGGCGCTCGTCGCAGACCCGCAGGTCGACGTCGTGTACATCGGCACGCTGCACATCTCGCACTTTGAGCACACGGTGCTGGCGCTGAACCACGGTAAGCATGTGCTTGTGGAGAAGCCCATGGCCATGAACTCCAAGCAGGCGACGCAGGCGGTCGCGCTCGCCAAGGAGAAGAAGCTCTTCCTCATGGAGGGCATGTGGACGCGTTTCTTCCCTGCGGTGCGCTTTGTCCGCGAGGTGCTCGCAAAGAACGAGATCGGCGATGTGCACCACGTGAGCGCCGATATCGGCTTCTACTTCCCACCAGACATCCAGCGGATCTGGGACCGCGCGTTGGGCGGCGGCGGGCTGCTGGACATCGGCATCTACGCGCTCGCGTTCGTGACGATGGTGTTCGGCGACCAGCCGCAGAAGATCTCGGCCGTGGGCAAACTCTCGGAGGGCAGTGTGGACATCTACAGCTCCGTTACGCTCGAGTTCAGCAACTTTCGCTTCGGCACGATCGAGTACACGTGTTTGGCGCAGATGGGCGAGACCGTGACGATCATCGGCAGCAAGGGCCGCGTGCACATCCACTCGCCGGCCCACATTCCAGCGCGCGTCACGGTCGTCAAGTACAACGGCGAGGACGGTACCAACACGGAGCAGGTGTCGATCTTCCCAGCACCGGCGCCAGCGACGGACGCGACGCCGTTCAACTTCGACGGCTCGAGCGGCTTTTTGTACGAGGCGCAGGCCGTGACAGCGTCGATCCTGAACAAGGAACTCGAGAACAGTGAGTACCCACTGAACGAGTCGCTCGCGATCATGAAGATCATGGACAAGGTCCGCGCGGACCTCGGCGTGGTGTACGACGCTGACACCAATTGATTGATTTGATACTCGACAGACAACTGGGAGTATCAGGTCAAAAGTATCAGAAGTTCCTCCCACTGTCAAGAAAAACCTAAAAACCTGTCCGCGTGATGATTCTATCGTTTGTGCTTGCTTTATACATAGTGAAGAAAAGATTAAACTAGAATCATTCTGAACAAAGCGATAAAACAAAAACACGCGTTTTTAAACGAGGGTATCAAAGTGCCGATACTAAACGGCCATGATACCAAAGCGACAAGCCTGAAGTACCATGATACCTACGTGCTGATCCTAAAGTACCGCGATACCTACCAACGTCTGCCACTAAAGTATCAAACAGACACTGTCCTTGACACTCCCGAGCGAGTGGCTTCCACACAAATATCCAAACACATAAAGCAAACCCAAAGCAAAAGAAAGATGACGAAGACGACGACGAACCCCGTGGTGGTGGACGACTTCCTGCAGTATCTGAGCGACACGGACGTGGCCGTGGCCGTGGCGGTCATCAAGGCGCTCACGGGCGTGATCTACCGCAGTGAGGCGTCGACGATGATGCAGATGGAATCGGAGCTGCAAGAGGCGGCGTTGCACCTCAAGAGCTACCAGCCGGACGACGCCTGCGCGCTCTCGACGCGCTACCAGAACTCGATCGCGACCACTGCCGGCTGCCAGCTCTTCCTGCGCTACGTCACGCGCTGCTTCCTTGAGTTCGACGTACGTGCGTCCTATACAGCCATACTATGGAGATGCGTGTGTGGGCTTGATACCGAATGTCACGAGTTGCTAACAAACATGGGAACCCTTTGCTCTCTTATGGTTGGTACCACAACACAGGACTTTGAGCTCTGCAAGTCGCAGCTGATCGACCGCGGCAACTTCTTCGCTGAGACATCGCTCTCGAGCCGCAAGCGCATCGCCGAGGTCGGCCACAGCTTCGTGCGCGACGGCATGGTGCGTTCCTTATCTCACATGTCTTCTCAATCTGCCTATTGCCTTTCAGTCGTAAAGCTAACCCAGTAATGACGGCATTGCTCGCGCGCTTTGCTTTGCTATGTACAGCGCGTGCTGACCCACGGC
Organism: Globisporangium alternatum; assembly: GCA_023334315.1. Taxonomy (NCBI): domain Eukaryota; phylum Oomycota; class Peronosporomycetes; order Pythiales; family Pythiaceae; genus Globisporangium; species Globisporangium alternatum. The sequence continues at coordinate 8,019 of JAASGT010000211.1, read as the reverse complement.
GCGTCGCGCGTCGTCATCGCTTTGCTCTGCGAGGCCGCCAAGACGAAGCACTTCTCCGTCTTCATCACTGAGGGCCGCGGCAACGACTCGGGGTACGTCGTCGTCACATAGCCATTATTAGGGTTGATACTGGAATGCCATACATTGGTATCATGGACTCTCGAACCTCATGACTATACGTGTATCTATGCACACTTCTCCAGGTTCCAGACGGCCGAGAAGCTCGCGGAGGTCGGCATCCCGACGACCGTGATCCTGGACTCAGCCGTGGGCTTCTACATGGAGCAGACGGACCTAGTGATCGTGGGCGCTGAGGGCGTGGTCGAGAACGGCGGCATCGTCAACTCAGTGGGCACGTACTCGGCCGCCGTGATCGCGCAGGCCATGAAGAAACCCTTCTACGTCGCGGCCGAGTCGTACAAGTTCGCGCGCCTGTACCCACTGACGCAGCGCGATGTGCCGCAGACCCAGATGGAGCTGCCCGTGGCGCCAAAGTCGTCGCTCGCGACGAACGAGGCGGCGCTCAAGAACCTCTCGATGAAGAACCCGTTCTTCGACTACACGCCGCCCGGGTACATCTCGCTTATGTTCACGGACCTGGGCGTGCTCACGCCCTCGGCCGTCTCGGACGAGCTCATCAAGTTATACCAGTAAGAGCAGCCCGTTCAACAACAATGTATTGTGTGCGTGTGTGAAGACCACTGCCTGGAAGTCCTATGGATGGATGCGGCTATGCGACCTAGTGCTGCGGCTTCGTCTTACGTTTCTTCTTCTTCCTAGGCTTGGACGACTTCCGAGCGCTCTTCGGCTCCTCACTGCTAGGCACGAACTTGCGCACGACGCCTTCGATCGCAGAGAACCCAGGATCACGACGAGCATCAGGAAGAGCGAGCCATGCGTTCCAGACTTCGAGCATGCGCGCCGACGCGCGGTCCTTGAACCTGAGTCATACAAGTCACGCAGAGCCACACAATCGAAGTATCAGCCTAGGGTCCCATATCGTAGTGCTCTTTGTTGTAGGCTCATTTCGTACCTGGTCTTATCAGCTACGCCCGCTTCAACAATGTCGTTAAAGAAGGGATCTTCACCGCCAGTGGCAAAGTCCTCGTTGGACTTGACGATCTGCGCGTAGGCGAGCCCGAGGTTCTTCAGATTCGCCACTGGAGACCAGAACTGCTGAGGCTCGAACTGGTACGAGCGCTCCATCGCGTGCGTGGCCTTGGCGAGCAGCGTGACGTTCAGCGGGTCCTCGTCGATCGTCTTCTCCAACAGGTACGTCGACCAGCCCAGCGTCTTCATCCCGTAGTCACGAGCCTGAGAGGTCCACCCGACAATGTTAGCAAAAAAGCCTCATGCTCAGAACCAATTTCCAACCTCATGACCAATGTCCAGTCAGTACTACTACGTACGATCGTCCATTCCCAGGTCTCGTCGTTGTAGAGCTCGCCGGGTGGTAGCGTCGGCAGGCGCTCGTGCACCATTTTCATCACCTGTTTCTGCTGCGTGTACCAGTGTTTGAGTTTCAGCTGAGGCTCAGCCTGTGCGTCCTTGCGGTGGACCTCATCAAGGAGTCCGTAGGGCACGAACGTGTACTTTTGCTGAAAATCCTGGTCCTCGTAATTGAGTTTCCCGCCAAAGAAGATGCCGCGACGCTGACGCTTTCGTTTCTTGGTCTTTAACGTAGCAGCAGCGTTCGTACCAAGCGGTTCGTAGTAGTTGGCGTCCAGGAAGTTCGCAAACGTGAAGCCATCGCTCTACACACAGAGAGGTTAGCTATCCCGGCTGAGTATCAGATCGAGCAAGTGAAGCTTGGCCACACATACATACACAACGTACCGCACTGCCAAAGGGCACGAGCCTCGGTCCTGGGAACGCGAGCGTCGGGTAGTGCGCGTGCTTGGTGGCGAACCAGGTGAAGCTCATCATCGAGAGGTTGAGCACCGTCACGTCCGCCCGGTGGTGTTCACAGCGCTGCAGGTACCGCAGCGACGTCCACTGGAGGTCAAAGTTCACAATGAGCACGGCGTTCTCGGGTAGCGGGTCGAGCAGCGCATGGGCATAGTCGCGGATGAAGAACGCGCGGCTCTGATCGCAGAGTTCGTACCAGGTTGCGATCTGGAAACCCACGAGCGCGAGGCATAGTGCGAAGCTTAGGATCGAGCCTGGGCCTTGTAATGAGGGCAACATGCGGCTGGTGATGACAGTGCCTATGATCCGCTGAACCTGGTTGAGGCCGATGCCGAGCCAGATGAACACTATGACATTGGGCTGCTGCCAAAAGCGCATGTGCACGCCATAGGTGAGCCCTTCGCTCAGCGGCAGGTTGGCCAGCGAGTGGAATACGAGCATGTAGAAGATGTACGTGGCGAGCAGTAGCCAGCCCAGCACCGCGCCGTCGAGTCCATTAGTCGGCTGTGAGCTCAACTGGCGGCTCTTGTTGGGCTGTAGACAGTGGTGAGAGCCTCGCAATGAGCTCATGAGTCCAATTGCCAGCACTGGGATCGCCAGGTGGAATGGGATCTCACGCGTGACCAAGTCCACGCCGTAGAGGTACAGCCGTGTCCACAGATCTTCATGAGCCTCATTGGTCGAGAAGAGTCGGAATGTACCATAGTCCCCACGGCGCACGTGATGGAAGAAGCCCCTGAGCGTTGTGACGTCCCCCCAGGAGCCCGGCTGTGGGTTCCAGACCATCGTCAGCGGCATGTAGGCGTATGGGAGCAAGCCAACGAGAAACGCGGAGCTAAGGCTCAAGAGCTCTCGTCCATCGAGACTGCGGCGCTTAGTCCAGAGCACGAACGCGATGATCGGGATCTCGAAGAGCACGATCGTGTGCTGGTTGCAGAGCGCGAGGCCGCAGAGGAACGCCCCCTGGCGCGCGATGTTGCTATCGCAGTCGCTGCGGGTGTACCGAACGAGCGTGTGGATGAGTAAAGCCGCGAAGAGGTTGTTGAGCGCAAAGACCTCGGCGCCGACCGCGTACGTCCAGATGAGCGGCGAAAACGCAAAGAGCGCCTGTGAGACAATATACGAGCAGGTGTAGGTGAGTATACACCGAGGGATCAATCGATGGCATAGCTAGCTTCCTAAAAGCTAGCAAGAGAGATGGCATACGAACCGCCGCAGTGAGCGCTGGGATGTGGTGCCCGCTGTCTCTGGTCCAGTGGAGAATGCAGTAGTAGATCACCACTGCCGCCATCGCGTCGCAAGCTAACGATACGATAGACATTCAATGCGTATGTGAGCCATACATAACAATAGCAGCAACATTTACTCTCGTCGTACCTGCCGAGAAGAGGTTGGCTCGCCATGCGACCGTCATCGCTGGAGCACCGTCGGCACCACCGTGACCCCAGGGCAGCAGCAGCGCGAACGCGTGCACCGCCATGTTGAAGAGCGGGTACCCGGGCGGGTGCGAGACGCCGAGGTGACACGACTCGGCCACGAGCTCGCCGCTGTCGCCACCGGCGACTGACGGGTAGAGCGTCTTGGTGTACACGCCGAGCACCAGCGCTGCGAGCGCCGCGGGTGCCGCTGTGGTCACGATTGCAGCAGATGCGTCCGGATCACTGGCAGTCGTGGCGCTGGCCGATGCCTTGACAGGCTGCAGCTCGTCCTCGTCGTGAGCTCGTGCTGTGGCTGTCGTGGTGTTCTCTCGCCGCTTGCGCATGTTGCCTGGAAGTCTTGAGTGCCATCAGTTTGCTCCGGATCGCGCGGCTCTTGGATCTTTCGATCAAAGTGTGCCCCACTTTTGAAAAATGGGGTAGAATTGGTGGAAAGACAAATTCCAAGGTTCAAACTACCCCAATTTTTGGAATTAACCTAGTTACGCCACAAAACAAAGTGAAATTGCATTGGTTTTCAGACAACTGTTCTTCCATTTGACAATACTACTCAAAAAGAAGGATTTGCATACAAACGCAAGTCTAAATCACGAATTTCACGTAGCAAAAATTGCCCTTCCCAGGAGGTTTTCATTCGACCATCAAAATGGACCTTTGACGTGATTTTTGTATATAAAATTCGCACACTAAAGGTAGGTGCTCAACTCAAAATCCAAGAAAAATGATTTTGAACGAAAATGAAAGATATTAAGTTTTGGTGGCTTTTCTGAAAAACAGTGAGATTTTATTAACTACTATAGAGGTTCCTCCATACTCTTGTTATCAAATTATTTTATCAAGACGAAACGCCGACCCACCTGCCGTTTTGATGTGGTTGAAGCTGCGGAGCCAAATCTCGCATACTATAAAAGCTCCGACCCTCCGACGTATCTTACAACAGATACACATTTGGTGCATTGTACCATCCATGTATGAAAAATGTACCCACGGGGGTAGAGTTTGAGAGCAAAAGGGCAACGGTTCTCCGCTTTTCTTTATTTTTTGTGTTGTGTTTCCTGTGTGAAGGAGAAGCTCTGAAACAGCCCCGTTGCTGAGAAAACGGCAAAAAACGGTTTGTGGGTAAAAACAAGTGAAAAGAGAGCAGAATAGCTGTGAACCCCACACGGCAAATTGAGGAATGAGACCGAAAAGCTTGGGGCGGGGTCCACTATTGTGATGACATCATTTCCATTTCACTCACACTCCGCCTTCTTCGCTTCTCAGTCCCAACACACGGACAACAGCACACAGCATAGAGCCTGCCCCGACCGATCAGCTATGTGAGTGTCGTGGCTTCTAACGATGTCGTACCCCCCATCCACCCACGTGCTCGCACTGCGTGGACACAGACGCGGTGGAAACATCAACGTGCGGGTCCAATCCTTGCTGTGAGCTTCGTTCACTGTGTGTGCGTGTATCCGCGTGCATGCACGTTTGTGTGCGCGGTTGTTGGTCTGGTCATGAGTGTCTGCGTCGTTTGCTCTTGGTGCGAGCCAAATGAATGTGAAAAGATTGCTTGTACGTGCAAATGTGTTCCTTATTATGAATTTATGAATGGAATGAATGAGCTGCGTGTGAGTCTACCCGTCTTGCCTTACACTGCTTCGAAAATGTCTTGTGTGAAACCAGGAGCTGGATTAGCGATCGCGCCAGACGAGAGAAGACTGCAATAGCGCAAGAATCTATCGCTCAGCTCGCCGGTTCGATGAAGCGCGCGCATCTGATTCAGCACAGCATTGGCGCCTTTCAAATGGATGCCGCGCTGGCCGAGGAACGCCAAGACGTTCGCTTCTACCTGCAAGTCGAACGCCAACACGTCGTCGTGGTACGCCGGCGCTTGGTCGTTCAGCGCAAAGCCGGTCTCGAGAAACAGCTTCAAGAAAGCAGCAAGTAGCTTCGAGTCCGACTTCTTCTGCTTCTCATCATGAACGCTCAACAAGCGCGGGCCACGCGCGTACCACTCGAACCACGCTGAGCGAAGGTGAGTCACCGACGACTGCTTTCTGTGCTTTGTAGACTTGCTGACGGCTGCACCCTCCTCACTGCGCTTGTTTTTTGCTTGAAGGTCGCGCTTCATTGAGCTAGCTTCAAGCGCATCCATGCGCTCGTCTTGATGTCTTGTATGATGGATAAAGTGCTCAATCACAGAAGCGTGATGACGAATGATTTTGCATTCTTCGGACTCTGTGCTTGGCTTGTAGGTTGGTTCTTCTTGATGCTTCTCTGCACAGGGAGCTGCGGCGAGATGCGTGGACCAAGCAAGCAAATCGGCAAGGATGCGACCAGACTCCAGCACGCAAGTCTCCAAGCACTTTACAGCTGGCACATTGTGGTTCGTCTCCTTAAGAAGCGGGGAATGCAAGATCAGGTACACCGTTAGCACGTCGAGCACACGCTGGCTGACGTTGTACTTCTTCGTGTCGAGGCTCTGACAGATCGCAAACAGCAGCGCCTGCACCTCGCGTATCTTGTCCTGTATCTGAGCGTCGAAGAGCTGCAAGTCGGCGAACGAGACGGATTTGTTCAGCCTCCAGCCGCTCAATACCTTCGTGGCATTGTGGTCCTCGCTCATGGTGTTGAAGACGTAGTTGAATGCTTTGTTCGTCATGCTCACGCTCCACGCGTCGCGGTCGGAGATCCAGCGCGCCGCGAGCTTCGCACAGCTGTTGACGTACTGCACACCACCACAACGGAACGAGTGCGGCGTGAGCTGCTGTTCCACTCCAGCTCGAGCGGCGACGCGGCCGAGGAGGCGATTGACGTGGCTGTGGATCGTCGGCAAGCTGTCTGCACCAGAGGCGGCAGCAGCTTGGAGGCCGCTGGAAGCCTCTGGGTAGCTGAGAACGTCGAGCAGCGGCGTCTCGGGGCCGAGTCTGACTGCGACGTTCACTGGTTAGGCGGGTAGGTTGTCGAGGAGGTCGGCACACGGCGCTACCTGCGTGATCAGTGCCAGTGCGATAGCGTGCAGCGGACACGTGGCGAAGTCGTCGGTGGGGAAGATCGAGAGACCCTGTCCTTCGCACGTCTTCATGCGAATGAAGTGCACGAAGAACACGTCGCTCGCATCGATTGAGACATTCTGTTTGCGGATGAGCTTCAAGTCCGACGCACGCTCAAACAGGCACCAAAGAAGTCATAGCAAAGCTGCATCCTGGTAGTCACTAGATGAGCATGCATTCGAATACAATAATACATCATTCGCCTCAAGTCATTCTTCGTACACGCATTAACCTTCTTCACAAAACCACCTCCTTCTCTCTTGACACAGTAGTTCTCTAGCGTTCTTCCTATTTTAAGTAGCCGTGATTCAAATAAAGCACGCTGCTGTGGGAACTGATCCAGCAACCAATGCTTAGCTTGTCAGTAGTACTGCATGCAAGAATGTCTAGCAAGTGGCTTGCTAGCTCTGCCTTCGTGAAATGCAAGATACATACCAAACTTATCCATTAGACACAAAGTATTGCCCAGAGGCGTCGCGCTGAATACAGCCCTTCACATACTCTAGATCAGCATTCTCAGCCTGGAGAAACCGCACGAATGCCATCACAGCAGTTGCTCTGGCTCGCTTGGAGTTTCCAGGCTGCAGATCGCCCAAGTTCATCTAAAGTCGGACAGCACACAAATATGCAAATGACACACCCGTGACTTGAAGTTTGACTAGGTATACACATATATGGCGCTCTCCTCCGACCGGATGCGTCGGAACGGCTGGTGTACCGTACTAACCCTACGCGTTTTTATTGGCCAAAAACATACTAATATATTCTGTGATTGGATAAAAATATGTTGAAGTGATACTATTCGCTCGTCCCTCCTATTCAAACATTAAGTCAGGTCGGAGAAGTGATGATGTTCATCCTAGACATGACGCGGAACGCTATCTGTTGTATTTTACAAACAGAGCCGTATTATACGTACAGAGTAACTGGTTTTAGTAAATATAACCGTAACTATAAACCCTAACCTAGTTACGTCCCACAGAACAACAGAGCATGTATCGAAATAAATCTCAAAAACCACGAAAGGACCGTACATTTGCAGATGGAGCCAATGCACCTTTCATGGTTTTCAAGATTTATTTATCATGCCACATTTTGGCCATTTTTGCACATTTTGTAGCACAAGCAGATTTTCGAGCGAGCCAGTTCGCTGTCAGCTCGTCTACAGAGCAACAATAAAAGTGGATTTTCTGTCGAAAAGAAGTTTCATCACGACCTCAAAACAGAAATGGGGAGAAAGGCACCGCAACTCACGTGCCATCCATTCGTAAAGGTCCAAACTAGGGCGTACGTCTCGTCGTGCCGAGCAGGTTCGTGACTCGGCGTCGACATACACTTGGTCTCCTCGTCCACGCACGCGCGCTACCATCAGGACAGCCTATCTCGATTTCGTCCATGGAGTAGTTGGATGCCAACTGGAGCACAATGGATCCATTCACCGCAGTTGAGACTGGGTTTGCTGTGGCAAGTTCGTCAAACGTATCTTGGAAGACCGGGACGAACTCGTCTGCGTGATGAACTAGGATGTCCTCGCCGTTCGTATCGTGAGCTCGAGTCGAGTAGTTATAGGATCCCTGGAGTAGTATGTGTCCATCAATGAGAGCGAACTGACACAGGCAAGATCAGACTTTACCCTC